>JAVQJD010046599.1:0-27414 GCA_036023655.1 Nannoperca australis | reverse complement strand
CCCCCGCCCCGCCCCCCCCCCCCCCCCCCGCCCCCCCCCCCCCCCAAGCGCGCCACCTATAGTTTTCAAAAGGAAAGCCCCCCCCTTTCGCTTTGAGCTACAGTCACCAAATGTGGTATACTGACGTATGTTATTCAAACTTAATTGTAAGTCTCTTGAATCTCTCCTCTAAATTCAACAGGAAGTGAGTTATTAATATTTTTTTAGTGAAATTTAAGTCTTTTGCACGTTCCGTACTTCGTCAAACTCTGTCAACTCTCCTCATGCTGACAGAGGACTCTATTAGTGAAACAATGCTGCCATCTGCTGGAGAATGAAGTGATTACTTTTAAAGGTTTGTCTACCTAGGGCAAAGGCAGCAGGTTTGAGCTGAGATTGTGAACACGCAGACGTATGCATTCGCTGTCTTCTCAAGTGCTTTAAGTGGAGGCTGCCGCACGCTTCGACCGCAGCATGCCCCGACCTGCACACGTTGGCAAGGGCCCTTCAATGCTTTGTTTAATCACTGAATGGCTTTGCTCTATCTTAGGGACTAAGAAATGTGTGCCTGCTAGGTCCATTTGATCCTCAAGCCTGCTGCCTATTCCTGAGATCAGAGTTAAAAGGCACAGAGAGGCAGCTCTTGCTTATTACACCCCAAAACAATCTGCCTGAGGGATCTTTCAGGCCAGCTGGTGAATGTAGATATTCATTCCAATATTCAAAATGAATTCTGTTTTGGCACCATATCCTGAGAAATATCTGCCACTTTGATTATAAATTGTTTCCTTAGGATTTAAATACATCATTTTTTTAAAGAATAATAGTAACACCAGTAAAACACAAATTATACTTAGAACAAACCACATTCAGTGACATTGGATGAGTTCAATTTGCCCAATATTAGCTTTATGAAGAGACATTTTACTGTAATTTGTACTTTTTTCCAAATATGTCAGCTTCACAATAAGAGAGTGACAGCAACTATACTGCTATTATCTCCCTGAGAAGGGATGAGCCGGGGCCAAATGGAGTAATGCTCATGGCGAGGGACAATGCGAGGAGGTCAGGTCAGCCATTCAGTGAGGACAGTAATGGCCGCTTTGTGCTTTGCCCTGACAATGACAGTGATGATTAGAGGTAGGCCCTCGAGCCACATGAATTCCCAGAGAAGTCGTGGATGACACTGTCGCTTGGCCCAGGTCTTAGGTGGGTGGAGCTGACAAACAAAAAAAAACGGGATAAATGACTTGGTTTTATAAAAAACAAACTCTCACCATAATAGTTATTCAATATCTGCCTTTTTTTCTGCTTGGTTGTTCCCATTGAAAAATATTTTATTTGATATATATATATATATATATGGTTTGTTTTGCTGCCCCCAGTGGACAATACACATGTTTTTATAATTTAATTCTGGGACCTGTGTAATAAATGGCATTGTTATTTCCACCACCAGTAAAAACGAATGAATCAGGACGGAAATCTTAAAGCATAAAAAATTCATGACTAAATAAGCAACAATGAGTATAAAGCTTGGAAAGAAATATCTTTAGTTGTTATTTATCAAGAGTTTAAGACAAAAGAATCCTTGCTAATCTGCTTCATCAGAAAAAAAAAGAAAAAACTAAAATCAACCTCGTCACGTTTTGATGTTGTTACGTTTAGTCCCAGTTCACCTATTTTTCAATTGAGCTCAGACAAAACAAAATACAGAAAACCTGTAAATAACTGAGATTGTTGTAATGTTTACAGAAAATATTGTGTTCATGTGGGACTCCATCTCTCAGAAGAAGATGATTGAAACAATATATTTCCAGGGCCTTTAATTTTACTTTTTATATTATCAGAGATTTATTATCAGGCATCTTGTAATTAGGAGAAAATCAAGCACTAGCTTGCCATACACATTTATGATATGAGTTTTAAACTATAATATACAAGTCATGATCATTTTGACTTCCTTTATCATAATGATAAGACACATAATTTGTAATGTCTCAAAAAATCCCATGTATTCCTTACAGAAATGGGTTTCCGTATATTTCATGCCAAAATAAATAACAAAATATAAAAGAACAAAGTTATTCCCTGCTTGCTTGAACCCAGAGGCACCTATTTCATTTCAGCAATATTAGCCCAAAAGACAAACAAAGACAAGAACATGTTACATATCTGTGAACCCTAAGAAGGATGTGCATGAATCATATGTGGTTATGAGTCCATCATTGCACTTGTTTGTACTGTGCTGCGGTATCTAGGAGCAGACAGGTTCCCTCGCACTATTGTTGTTGTTGATGGCATGATGTGAAGCATTGTGTGGAAAATTGCCTGCGCTGCGGCTGAGGGGGAGGTATTGTCATGACGCATGCTTCTACAAAAGACTAAAAATGGGATTCAGGGCTGTTGACAGTGTACCGAATGGTTTATACAGTGATGTGTACTGTGTGTGACACAAACTTATTTGACAGATATCTGAATTCTGCAGCAGAAATTCCATCCTTGTGCTCCTCCTGAGTTCAGCGGGGTTCTTGAGGAATAAATCACACTGCACACCTTATAAAAACAAGCAGGCATGAGTGCAAGTCTACAAAGCTTTTTCTCGCTATTTTGATACATCTGTATGACCTCCCATTATTGGGATGTGTTACATTGAATACTGCTTGATTCAGACGACTCAAACCAAAGTTATTCAGGAGAGTTGAAACACTCCCAATCCCATTGCTATTTATCACTTGCTGAGTTTCATTTCTCTTAATGACTTTGGTTGTGTTAGCCTTCCCAAAAGTTTATCAATCACTTTGTTTTTCATATCGCAACAGGAGCAATTATTTAAATCTGGAAAATAATAACCACAACATTTCTGTCGTTGCTTTGCTTGGCTGGTTATATAACCAGGGTATCTTTATGTCTGCAGGCAAATTCATGATCAGCTTTATCACTTTTCATCCATATGCATAGATTCTTATTTGATTTTCTTCTACAATTTCTTATTGACATATTGAACTAAATGCTATTCCAAGTAATAAAAAAGTACAATTTATTATTATTATATGTTGTCACTAATGGTTAATTAATAATTTACAACTGAATTACTAATACGTTATTCAGTTACTTTAATTAGAACAACGTTTGGGTTGCCAACCTTGATGATGTCAGCAGGGTTATTTTTTTCCTCATGATGAGTAAACTTAACTTGATGTGTAAAATTGATGGAATGGCCCTTTAAGTCAACAATTTAAGTTTATTGTAAATGCTAATTTGTTGTTAACACCTACCAGATTTGTCACAACCTGGAAACCCAAAATGTGTTTTTGATTGTTTTCAACTGATCTACAAAGCATTAGTAAATAGGGTAAATCCATCCATTGGAACGTATAAAGCTTCATAAAGGGTGCCTTTATTGTGTAATTTTTAATACAGTGGAATCTACAGATGGGTGCTCTTCTCAGCCCCACTTTGTGATTTTGACTGATGTGACATGAGTGTTTTTATATAAGTCTTGCCTAGTGTGGCGTAAGAAATGAAAGGGGTCCGCCAGGTTTCATTTGGACAATGTGAATATAGGCAGAGAGGAAGAATCGGAGAGACAATAGAATGTAATGGTCCTGCATTGCCTGCAGCAAAGCCAGTGGGGACACATAAAGCTGCAGAGGCAACACCTATCTCACTCCAGTCACTCCTGCATGACCCTAAAGGAAGAAAAGTAATCCCAACTCTATTACAGGACTGTAAATACCAGAATTCTCAACGTAATAATGATAAATATCTTAACCTTAACACAAATCTATTAAGAGAACTGCACATGCAGTCTGCATGTTGGCCTATTATTCAATTGGTTTCATGAGTAGAAGCTTAATTTTTGCAGTATAAACAGAAATATTATAGTTCACAATAGTCTTTCTCAGTATTCACTCTTAAGACTCATTTGTTTTTATAAAGATACATTTCATTTTGCAGAAGGCTCATACACATAACAAAGGGAAAAGTCACGAAAAATCACATCTTTATCCTGCTGACATAAATCTTCACCAGACTATCTTACAAGTCTAAACAGGTCTAGACAAAGGCCTCTATGCTTTGTTTAATGCATTATTCTCTCTACATGTGAGAACATTGTTTGATATGATCGGATGATTTCATTGCACATTGGTGAGACTATTCTGAGAGTCTTAATGAGTAAGGATGTGCCTTTTGGTAACTCGTATTGGTTAAGCATCCAATCTTCACCAAATGAAACATGAGTGTTATCAACAAGCAAATTGGCTCCTTCATTAAACAGCGAAACCGAGATCATAGAGAGATGTTTTCAATAGGAGCCTTTTAACTAATGACTCATCTTATGTTTGCCAGGTGGAAAATAATTCATTCAACAAGAATGGCAAACAGATGTTCAAGGGCACAAAGAACCGGCACTGCAATCTAATTGAAATCAGCTCTAACATTGTTTAAATGCACTTTAATGCTGCATTGCAAGCAGCTGAGAAAACATTATATTAAACTGGTGAAAAGAACTGCTAATGGAAACAAATCTGTACTGTTGACTCACTGTGCGTATATTGATTTACATGCACCCTTGGGTCTCTTTCATTCCTCCTTGCATTTTCTTTCTTTCTTGCTAGCTGGTGGTTTTCGGGGGCCTGGGGCACTGCTTTAGCCACACAGACACGTGGATGGACCACAGGCCAAGATCATTCCTAGCGTATAGGTAAGGGAGGGAGGGTCAGGACAGTGTGTGTGCATGCAGCATATCTAGAAAGACGTAGTATTTCCTTCCAGCCGCAATAGCTCTGCCCAGCGGGAAGTTCTGATATCCTGTCCAACATTAGTGACCTCAGCCCCACCTCAAAGTAATGAAATGGTCGGATGTTAGTTCAGCTAAGGAGAAAAAATGCCTGTATGAGTGAGTTGAAAAAGGACAGCATTTTTTGAAGTGTGGTAAACAACCTCCATCTGTGTTCTCCTCCTCTACCTGTGAAGGTATATGGTGGCCAGGTGTACCCGCTGTTCTTCTCTGCTCTTATCTCTCACAGCAGAAAACTCTCCTTCCGCAGCGGGAAAACATGGATAATGAAAACATCATAAAGAGAGATAATAGTGGACTTCCCTGTGCGGCTCCCTGGGTGTACAGTAATTATTGTAGCATAGTAATGGAACCTGCATGCCTCTGGTGAGGGGTTCATTTTGATGGACCTTAATGTCATCATTATCTTCTGCTGATGTCACCTGTATGTGTCTCCTCTGGGTCTGGTTGTGTTGTATCGGGCCCATGTCAGGGGCATGTTGGTGGTTCCTCCTACAGAGGAGTCACTCTGCTGGTGTATCCTTTGCTGGGGAGGCCTAAACACACGCTGGTTAGCTCAGTGAGAACAGATAACAGTTCAGTTCAACTATGAACCAGCCTAGGAGATCTACTGTATGTGCTGAATGTTAAAAACAACCTTTCCAAAGCTGTTAGCCCAGATTTCACTCCATCTTCTTTACAGCCAGTCACATCATGTCTTAGTAGCTATGCTTGCTTTACATTGTTACTTCAGGATGAGTAAGAGTACCCTGTCAAATGAAGTATTTTCTACGCTAGATGATCATGCTTTTTTAAATTGCAGAGTTTGATATTTTAGGGGGTTTTGTCCTGCAAGTCCAAAGATTTTTAAGACAATATTTAAGAACCACGTTGGTGGGACATCATTAAGTTAAGGTTATTTTATTTGACCTGGACATAGCAATGACATTGAACTGCAACAGCATTTGTAGCTAATACCAACACCTGTTCACAGGAGGCTTTTTTAAAAAGGAGTAGAGACAAACCTAGAACACAAGGTAGGGGAAGACAAAGGAAACACAAGGACAGAGAGGCCTTTGTTATGATATGGCGCTATATAAATAAAATTGAATTGAATTGAATTGAATAGAGGCAGCTGCATCATACCAAACGGAAGAAACGGATATCACCAGTCAGTAGACTTCATCTTCGTCTGTACAAGATTTCATAGCAATCCATCCAATAGTTGTTTAGCAGTGGTTCAAAGTACTGGCGGACATCGCCATCACCAGATCCATTCTGAGTGGTTAAAAACATACTGGTACCATTTTTAAAAGTCCCATCATGCTGTATAGGCGATTTAATAGTGGAGTCAGTGGGTTAAGCTGTGGGTCAGACCTGAGTCCAAGTCTTTTTAACCTTGTGTTGAGGATTTTTAAGCATAGAAGGTGGCACTGTGTGTGTGTGTGTGTGTGTCAAAATAACAGCTCAAAGACCCACGCTTTTTTGCACTTTCAGTCACAACTCACTGTCTTGGCAAATCACGAAAAAGCTGCATTAGCTGGCAGCAGTGCTTGTTTGCACTGTAAAATGAATGTAAACACAACAGGCAACTGGATTACTTTTCATACTGAATACAAAGTAAAAATTTGGTTAATATGTGGCACAATCTAAACTTAAGGATCGTCTTTTTCTTGAGGTCAATAGCAGATGTATGGGTGAATATCACTCATAAATACTCATAAATAAATAATCTTGAAAGTCTGATTTCAGCAGTGCTGTATGTGTATGATGTCTGTACGATCCATTCTGACTGTGATATGACTAAGAAAAGATGTTAAATGGATGGACAGATTAAATCGGCTGAATTAATAAAGGTCTTCAAAATTATAGATTAAGTGAGAGCAGAAGATTAAGTAACACTTTAAAGGCTTTATATAGACATTGTGATTTAGTGGCGCCTAGTCCCAAAGGAATTTTTATTTTGTCAAATGATCACAAACCAAATGTAACACGGTCAACCTGGGTCCTTTGGAGCCCCTCAAGGTCTGCAGCCCCATGGCAATTGCCCTCTTTGCTCGGTTGGTAATCCAGCCTCGCATCCTGAGGGTTAAACATTAAAAGAACAAGATTAGAATATTTCATTTACCCATGAAATAGTGAAACATCTTCCATCTATACAAGCACTTTATGTTTTACACTAATGAGTTACATTTTTGTATTCTGTCAAGCTATTGACTCCTTGTCCACTTTTATTAACTAGGGTGGATATTGTAGAAATGTGGTATGCATGTGATTATAATTTTATTTGGTGTTATTGTTCCGTAAAAGTTTTATAGTTTAATTATGATTTTACTGCAAATCTAATTTGCAGCTCAACCTTCCCTACTAAAGTAAAGCTTGAATTGATCTGGTAAAAATGACCTCCTCGATGCATATCGAAGCATGTTAATGCTTCACGCAGACCAGCTTTTTATTCTTTTAGAAGTTCCACCATAAGTAGACATGAGTAATATTTTAAGAAACATATTTAACTGTTGTCGAAGTATTTAATTGTGTACTTTGAATTTTAGTTTCACATCTTAAGAACTTGATTCTGTTAAAAGAGGGTCTAATGTTGCCTCAGTAATGTATTACTAGCCAGCTTTAAGCATGTTAATGCCTTTGAATAATTTAGCATTGGCAGAATGCATGAAGCAAGGGGAATAATTAATGTGAGATCTGCCAGCACCCACCTTCTCCAACAAACAGCATTCATCTAAAGCCACACCCCTGAAACCTCTATACATACAACGCATACAAATGCACCAAGCAATGAAGAACCCTTCACCTCCACTCGTGCTGATGTCCAGCAACTGACAGCACTGAACAAGGTCAGGTCCTGAAAGGGTTGCACAAAACCCTGCGGGAGAGCCTGCGCTCATGAAAATGTAAATGCTGGTCCCATGTAACGATTATGATCTGTTGTATTTTGTACAGCTATGACTGGTCTAGACTAAACAACGATTGATAGACAGGCTACCAGAGGAATCACCTTCTTTCATTCTTTTAATGAAGGTGTCACAGAATCGCAATAATAATGACTGAAGGACAGCTGGTTTTATGTTCATATGTTCAAGCACTGATCTTTAAAGAGGAAATGTAAATGAAAAGTAACTATCAAAGCATTACAACTGTAATGTGTTTACATGTCATATTTGATTTGTACATGGCGATTTCTTCATCAATATATGCGTTGTCACCGATGGAGCCCCTACACAGACAAATATAAGGTTAACTAAAAAAGGTCTACATTAATAAATAAAATTGTTAGGTAGATAATGAAAATTGAGTGAAAAAAAAAAGGATGCTTTACTTTTCTTAACTTTTAATAGCAAGCATTTTAGCCTGCAAGTAAACCCGCTAGCTCTTTAGCTAAGGCTAAAAAAGATATTAAATTGCATACATTAACAAAATGTCAAGGATGACATAATAAAGTCCAAGACTTGTTGTCTGTAACAAAGAAGAGCCATGCAATGGAATTCCGAGTGGCGTTCAGCTTAGGCTAAATTACATTACTTCCACTGAGTGGTGTAGTATTATGAAGAAAGTTAGCTCCAGCTGGGTAGCTAGCTGTTCATCAGTGTTCTCAGTTAAGCTAGCTAGCCGCACAGTCCAATGGGTCCACTGATGTTACACACATACATACACGCACACAAACCCTAGAACTAAATAATTGCATGGACCTGCACATCTCGTTATATATGAAAATGGACATTTGGTAAGGAAAATATAAATAATTAAATGTCCAATACCAAAACAATTCAATAAGGAAAATAAAGAAGTTAAAAACTAAAATGAGCTATTGGCAGATAAATAGAAGTCATAATTTATTTATTATAATTGATTTTATCAAATAAGTGGGGGTTTGAGCATTTTTTTACCAACTGACTGGAAGTTTCAGGAAAAGTGTAAAGAGTTATATTTCTTTTAACACTTCAATTGAATATTAAACTGGTAATATTATTTATTGCTTTCACTAGATTTAGTCAGTTTTGGGGCTTCATAGTCTATGACGTGATTCACAATAGAATTGTGTTCATACATTTAAATTCTTATCATGTGGTTGTTTGACATGCTAGTGGTCTCTGTTTAACTCGGCCTGACATGGTTCCATGCTGGATTCCTCAAACAGCTCATTCCACACAACACTGCTCACTCCTCTCAGCTGCTGCCATCCTCCCCATGCAAAACAGAATGGAAATGTTCAAACACTGGCAGACAGACACAACTGGAACAAGAACAGAATACTCTGAAGAACTCTCAAAAGTAGAGTAAAACCTGTATTGAGTTGCCTTTGTGTCAGAACATCCTGCACTGCGAGGTGAAATGAAAAATTACCTTCATGCCTAATTGAGAATCAAAAGGGAGGAAAAATGGCAATGATGCAATGCAGACTTTATGTAAAGGATGTGAAGCTAATGTTCAATCTTCTGATTTGATGTTGTAGAATATTACCTTGAGTCCATAATAATTCAAAGAATGTTTGGTTTCTGAATAATTAACTTCTGAGAGCCACTGTCTTTTTTTGTTCTCTCTTCCTCCCTCCATTTTACCTCTGCAGTTGTACTATTTTGTTTCCCATAAAGGTTATATTATAAAGGAGATTGCAACTTATTTTGAGGACCGAGGACCTTGAATTATATGATGATAAAGTTTAGGATTAATTCTAACTGACAGTGCAGGTTCTCACCTTCAGCTTTCTCAGAAAACATTTTTCACATTTTTGTGAGTGCCAGAAAAAGTAGGACATGAGATACATGTCAATAGATGGCTCTATTTACAGCAGTTAATGACTTATGGAGACTTTCGTGCTCCAAATGTACCTTGTTTAAGGAGTTTTCTCTTTTTGAGCAGCAGTCAGATATTGACACAAATCAGTTTAACAACTAATGCATAGAAAATTGCAAATAACTTTGAAAAGAAGTTCCCAAGTCTTTAAAACGAGTAAAATTGCAATAGATTGTCTTGCAACAGACCTTATCACATTTTAAGCTTACACTGCACTTAACCATATTACAATAAACATGTGCCATCAAACGTATTAGACAACATACACATACACAATGTCGGATATTGTTGTTGATAGCACCGCAAATGTATGTTTTATGCAAATATCTGTAATCCTTAAATAAATTAAGAAAATTTGCTTTTTTCATTATTTTTGATGCTGTCTCTAATCTCAGTGATGGCCAACACTAATCCTTAGGTATTTGAATACAGACAAAGTTATTTTGTTGCAGCTAAATTAACACAAAGCAGAATGGGAATATCACATTTTCTAGCTTAATACACATATGTTGACTGAACTTAATTTTAAGTTATTTTCTTGTAGTTAAGTTGACTCAGTCGCCCGTCCAATATCTGATGTTTTTTTTCTATTAATTAGTAGAATATACAAATAACAACATACTAATAACCTAAAGCATTTGACAAAAATAAAAGGGAGCTCTTTTAATAACTAAAAGCAGGAACTTGTACATATTTCAATAGTTTGTCAGAATAATTTTCACAGCTCTAGGGAGGAAAATAGGTGATAGGTGATATGCTGGAAACTACTAAGCTTTTATTAATGTGTATGGATGGACTAATCTGAATTTTACCTTTTCCCCATTTTCAAAATGTTCTGGTTTTAGCAGCTCCAACTGAAGGTGTGCAGCATCCTGGATAAGTTATTATCTAATCATGACAGTTTGGCAGAGCTAAAAAAAAATCTACATTCAGTAGTACATTTTCCATATTTATTGGTCACCAAGGCAAGTCTCCTTAGCTTGCCATCAAGTCTCAAGTTGGGAATTCAAACATTAAAGTCTCAAGTAAGTCAGTCTTATAGCAGACATGTCCAAATCGAAATAATGCAGCTCTGTCAGCTAGCCTCTAACTTTGTTGGTCTGCTGTTTGGTGCTGGGCAGGTGTAGTTTAAAATGATACAACACTAATGAGAATGGTGAGACTGAACCAAAACAGTAAAGTGGTGAAACATTAAACCAAAACAACGAGATGCTAAAAGCGCTCAGTAGAGCTGAACTTCACGTGACAATTCTCTGTGGCCAACGACCGTTCACATAACCATTCATTATAGCCTTACACCGACTAACACAGCAGCTTGAGACATTGAACTGCAAACCAACATTAGCTTTCTAGCTAACAGCTCCCTATTTTGGGAGTGGACATGTTTTATTGCACCATGACTTGGTGAAGGAGCTATCAAACAAATCTTTTTTTTATTCAGAATTAATGAACCAATATATATTTTGAAGAATAAGATATAGAAGCAATGCTAATGTTAATATACAGGGTAGATAATGTGGGTAATTGTCTAGCCAGCTGTGGCTCATTGAACATCTGAAAATGTCAAGCTTGGTTAATTTAAAGGCTAAATGGCTTGCTAAAAATATCTCAGTCATGGTTGTGAATGTGGCTCTACACTAGTACAGTCCATCACATTGCGTTTAATATGGCCAATTACTGTGGGCTCTCTGCCTACTAAGTGTACCCTCCATTTCAATTGGTAAACAGGCAGCTCACTGGCTATATTTACATACAGACACATTTCAGTTTTTAACCTGGTCACGAGAGTGAAGTGGATTTTCTATCAACGCTTGTAAATGTCATACCTGAGTACCGTTTTTATGTAAAATGTGGCTCTGAATCCTACTTTACTTCCACAATAAACAGATTAGTGATGCATGAAAAATAAATCTCCCCTCTAAAGTGTTGTTAGGGCTATTGTGTTAATTGATATATTCATGGAAAATGCATCAGGGATTAAATGTTAATGTAAACACCTTAATCTGGATTAAACCGGATTAGACCAAATTATCACTTCCATATGGCCAATAAGAAGGTAATTACTGAGTCCTTTCCTAAGAAATAGAAATTTTACAAGCCGCATATAACAACTAAGTATTTTAGGATATTCTTTTTTTAATTCTTAATTAGTTTTTTATTAGTATTGTGCTAATTATATTTGGTTTTATTCTCCAGACTCATGGAATCTAATCACTGATCAGAAATCTGACTCAGAAATCAGACTCACCTTGAGTCTCTCTGGTTGTTAGATCTGGTTCTGTCTGTCATTTGGACATGTTATGATCATTTATAACCTCACAGCCTCAAAATGATGTGTCACAAGCTTCATTGCCAAAAAGACAAATGTGTTCTGATAAAATTGTGACTCTCTTCAAAGGCAAAACCATTAGGGTTTTTTGTAAAGTGGCCCTACACATCACATTCTGTCATTCAGAATTCTTGACTTGGATCCAGTTAGAAATAACTGCAGATGACAATGCATGATATCCCCATGGTGGGCAAGCACTTGCTTGCTTCTCAGATTGAAACGGATCACAATAAAGCCAAAAGGCAGCATTAAGATAAGGCTTTGCCTGCAGTTGATAAATGAAGTACTCAGTGTTTTTCTTTGCTCTTTATTGCCCTTGGTTCACCTGCCAGAATCAAGCTGAATCTTCTTCAAAACATTCTCCAGTCAACCGTTTGAAAAGGTAAGTGTTGCCGGACCTATCCAGGCTGTCATGAAGTTTCTTTTCTTTTCTTTTCAGGAGACATATCAAAACAATGTGGCATTTCAAAATGCTACCAATTTGATTGGTACTGTCTACTGAACATATGCACTGTCTCAGACTAACCAAGATGCTGCTGTCTGCTTATTTTTATTTGGTTATTTATAGGCAACACAGGTTGATCTTTTGTTACACACAGTGCTATTTGATTGAACTGAAAAACTGCATTGCATTTATAGGGACAGAAAAGAAAAAGAGAAAACACGCATGCATGGTGCTGTAAACCAAAACTATTATTTCATTCTCTGCTATGACTTTCCCAAAAGTAATTAAGCTTTTTGTAAATCTTTTGTAAATAAAGCTGAGAAGAAAACTCAGCCCAAACAATTAATCAATTGAATGCCCGTGGTGAAGCAGATCCCAGGACTGTGGGAGTTTAGCTGCTCCTGAAATATGACCATTGGAAAAAGATGACATGACCAACATGTTTTACATTAATATATATATAGGCAAATCAAGTATTTGCCTTCATGTTAGCAGATTTATCTTGGAGGGAGTAATGTAACATTTCACACTCATGTTTCCTAGAATATGTTCAATAACAACAAAATTGTTCATTTAGCCAGCAGCAGTGAGAGATTGTAGTAGATGCGCTCTATAATCCACTGGTAAGAACAAAAATGTGCTCATCTCTCTGTAATTACAGCAGTGTGTGTTATGTGATGCGTGTACTAATTCTTAGGCTTTATGTGCTATTGTAGCTCCACAACATTTCCCCATGACACTGTTTTGGAAGTGATTACTGTCAATGTGTCAGTGTTGCTCATAGCAGTGGTTTGATAGTCCAACAACTCCAACAGCTTTTTGTACTGTCCAAGCTCAGTTATACTTTGTGCTGGTGGACTGCTTTACAATGCTCAGTTAACAAAGCGTGACCAAGTTATACAGTGTCACAATTTTAAGCAAACAGGAAGGTTCAGTCCCAACAATCCCAACTCAAGGTCCACTTACTAGCTTATTTCATCCACTTTTCTAAAAGTATTTTTTAAGAATTTTGTGCCTTTATTTGAAAGCTACCGCAGAGTGAAAGGAAATGGCATCATTTAATAATTTAATTCACCCTAATCTAATCTGCATTTATGTGATTGCAGTCCCTCTTTGTTATCCCAGACAACACGTTAATAGGGGTCAGCTTTACTACGGTCCAGAGGGTGGTGGTACCTGAAGCTGTCTGATAAATGCCAGAAACACCAGAAGACAAACCTGTGAAATTAACAGTAAGCATTAACATCTAGCTAGCTAACCACTATCCATTAACATATACACATGGAAGAATTTATGGCTATTAATGGACTTCAAGCAACTTCAGCTGCTGTTGTCATTAGTGAAAGGCCCTGTAGAGGCTTTTTACACACTTCTGACACAGTTACACTTGGGAGGAGTACAGATTGCATGTGTGTCAAGGAGATGCATTTACATGTTTTCAAGGTCTGGCTGGAATGTCTGAAATGCTTCTTCTTACAGTTTGCTTGTTTTTAGAGACCGGACAGCTATCAAATCCACCCAAGACACATGACGTGTAAATGGGGTTAAAAAATCACTGTCACCAGGATACCCCATTCATAACACTTGTCCATGTTGGTTTAAAGTTAAACATGAAAGTCCATCCTCTAAGTTGGCGCAATCCTAACTTAAGATCAATTTACATATGAGTTCCATCCACTGAGGAAGACCCTGGTAAATGGTTGGAAGCTTCAGAAAACTTGGTAAGTGGACACTGAGAAGCTTACAGCTACTTGTACATTAAGAGATCTATCTCCATGGCAACTGACATAACTCCATCCACTGATGAAGACCACGTAATGTGACTGAAAGTTCTGGAAAAAGCCAGTAAGTGGACCTTTAGTAAGGATTGCGGACTCAGATGTCATTCTTTTTTTGTTTTACGAAAAAAATGAAGGAAAATTATTTAAAAACACTATTTACAAGATAAAAATTTACTTTATTTTACTTTCTGGTTCTACAATGTGCCTGGAAAAATGCAGAGACTCACCCACAAAGAAAGGCAAAAAGATGGCAAAAGAAAATAAGTTGAAATGTTGAAAACTAAATAAAATGGTCACATTCAGCCATATGCTACACACAGTAAGCTTCAGAGACTCAGACAAACAAAGAAATAAATATATAAATGAAAATACACTATTTTTTAGTGAGCTCTGTGCTGAACTCCACACTGGTTTGTCAAGATACAAAGATTAACGTGAACTCATGAACTCCTTGTGTTGAGTTTATCTTTTATTTTCTTTTAGCAAATTTGACATTTTCTGGTCCTGTCAGAGGGTGACTAAATTCTGACTGACAGTCTGTGATTTTCACAGATTAAATGTAGAGACAGAAATACAAGAGAAGTCATGCATCACTTAGAAATGCCAAAGGCAATTCATTTCTGGTTTGATATGGTGAGCCGATGAAATCCTTTGCTGTGGACTGGCTCCATAGTAAGTGAAGCCTTTATGGGAGAACTGAGGCACATAATGAAATCTGTCAACTGAAAGCAGCTCACAAGAGCAAAAAAAAAAAAGTTAACCTATTGTTGTAAGTGCCATTTATTTAGCATTTCATCAAAAACCATAATGCTGTTAATTTAAAGATTTCCCTGCAAAGCAGTACTTCCCCTTCTGTAAGAGACGTGTGACCCAAAGAGACGATCCTTTGTGACAGGGACCTCAGTTCTGTGCAGGCCCTGATAAAACATTTATGGGAGCCTAGTGGGGTCACCTTGGGATCGCTGCTCTGTGTTTGCCTGCACAAGCTAGGCTCCCTGTGGGATTGCATTAACGTCACTTTTTCATCACGCAGGTTCATGAACTGGTTAAAGCTGCAGTACGCGATATTATTTCATTAATATCTTGGTTGGAATAACGTAGTCCAAAAAAGTGTCTATGAGCACACTTTTGTATTTAACAACTGGACTCTGTTTGAATAAAAAAAAGAATTACATGCAGCCAGCCGGGAATCGAACCTCCTATTTGGTACTAATCCACTGGCTGGAGAATGATCAACTAAAATGTTTTGTTGTTTTATATTTGAGGCCTTATTGCATTTTTTTACTTAAGTATTTACTTTGCTCTTGTTGATAAAATCACAGAAATGGCACACCACAGATGTAGACAGATACCATGGTCACAGTGTACAGTTACAATGGTTAAAGGTGATCTTCTCTGTGACGACAATAGCAAAACAGGCCTGGTTATACCTTACGGTAATGGTTCACACACACAGTACAGACCCATGTCACTCTGTTCTGTGTCAATGCACTCACTGCTGTTCTTTCTAAAAATTTACAATTTACGGCATGCTTATGTCAGACGTAATTTAACTTACAACCTAACTAAGTACTTTTGGTGCCTAAACTAACCAAACTGCAACCATTTCACGGTAACCACCTGTTTATTACACTAACATGTCATGGTTTTGGGTTTATGTTTCCTGTTTTATTTTGATATTCCGTGTCTCTCTCCTTTTGCTTTCCTGTCTTTGTCTGTTTCCCTCCTTGGTTTGATTGCACTAACCTGTGTCTCGTCACGCACCTCGTTTGCATCCCTTATATATAGCGGTCCCCTCCCTTTGTGTCTTGTCGGATCATTGCCTGTGTCCATGCCTGTGTCCATGCCTGCATTCGTTTGGATATATTTGCTGTGTTGTTCCTTGTGCCTACTTCACTCCTATGCTTTTTTTTGGTTGGTTTTTGTATTTTTTTACACAATAAATCCTTTGGTTGCTAGAGCTGCCTGTCTGCATTTTTGGGTCCTAGTCTGCTGCCACATGGCATTTCCTGACAATAACCATGATGACGAAGGTGTGGTACATCTGCTGCTGGTTCTCTCCAATGGACATATATGTGATTTTGAGAGTCATTGGCAAATTACCTATTCTGCTGGTTAGGTGTGTTGACTAAATTATTAATTTGTTTATTCCACTGTCTTTTACATTATCCTTAAGTTATTATCTGTTGATGAAAATGATAATACACAGGTACACTATTTTTAGTCTTGTGTTCCTAGTGGAAAGAGGTTGTCAACGAATAGGTTTTGTCAGTCAAAATTAACATTTGCTTCAGGTAGGTCAACTTTCTTTCTCACAATAATTTAGTATGCAGGGTTAAAAAGGGAAAATGTTGTTTGTATACAAAATATCAAAATAATAAAAAGTAACACGGCGACTCTACTGGTCTCTTTGCGTGCACCTTTAATAACATCCTCAAATATTAATCAGTGCTCCAGTCGACTGAACGTCCAATCAAAGGCATACAATCAATTCTATTTCGTCTTGGCTTTTTTCTAAACTAAACAAATATTGTATCACTACATCTTATCCCTGTCAGCAACCACGCTTGATCCATACCACATTGTAGCAGACAAAACAGCAAATGCCACATTTATCCTGATGTGCAAGGCAGTGAATATCAATTTAATATCAAGGCCACTCTGCCTCCAACAAAGTGGTGAAATGGTTTGAGTGCTTATTAAAAATCTGAACTGATTTAATCAGTACTATCAGACACAGCTATTAACCTTTTGTCATTGTCCTTTTCTCTGCTTTGCCCGCATGTATTCTAAATATTATGCCACACTGAACAAATATACTCTAACCCTTTTCTCCAGTAAAAGTGGCAGAAGCAGTGAAGTAAAGGTTGGATGTTTAAACGTTTTAATAAGGAAATGTACTCATGTATGTAAAGAAAATGTAGTCATTATTAAAATGTTCAGATTGGCTTTTTTTAAGATTATGAGTTGAAGGTAGGCTAATTGCTCCATATAATGTTGGATTGAAAGCAAATCACATCTTATGAATGTATTGCTTTGCATATTTATAAAGTACTCTATCTCCTCACTGCCATAAAATTGCACTGGAAGCAAAAGTTTGACACTACGGGAAAAACACACCTTCAAACAGAGCCAGGCCAGCCAGTTTTCTTTTGTTTTCTTTTTTGCCAAGTTAACTTTAGCCATATATTTACTATACAGATATGAAAGTGGTATTTGTATTGATATAAATCTTGGCAAAAAGAAATTAAGGGTATTCCCCAAAAGGCCAGTTTTTCAGAAAATTCTTCCCACTTTGGGGAAGGGTTACAAACTGAAAACATATCTATGATATTACATTATACAGTTTTTATAGGAAACATACTAGTAAATAGTTGTCTATTTACACATCCAACAATTTTAGCAATTGTGTTTTGTCCAATAATCACTCTTTTTAGTTCTGTTTTCCATTCCACCACCTCCTGAGGGTGCTGGGCACCACATCGCAGGCAGCTGTCTTCCGCGAGAAGGCAAAGGACCAATAATAGACTAAAAGGATTCATAGAGCTTACGGGAACTGCAAGGTTTGGTGATAATTCTCTGCGGGTTTGTCTGTACAAGCCATGTCTTTCACATTACAAATAGCTATTTGATCCATTGGAACTATAAAATATTGATTAGTGCAGTTTTAAAGTAGCATTTCACCAATTTTCTATGCTGTTTTTTGTAACTGTCACATTGGTGGCAGGACATGGATACTCATTAAGGCTTCAACCCAGGTCACCTTGCACAAATAATTACAATATCTTTATATAACACCTTGTATAATTGATGACAAATGTGCAAACATGGCACCAAATGATGTTTGACAGCACCTTATTCAGCATGGTTGTTAATCTTAAAACGTGCAAAATGTTCAACACATACGCCCGTACACACAAGATATAACTAACTACACTTTAAATAGGCTTAGCAGAACTCACAGCTGCAAGCATTTTATGTTCAACCTTGTCCACACAGCAAAATGGCAAATCTGTTTGAGTTTTGCAAGCTTAATAAACACAGCAGAGAGGGACTCCCTTATCATTCTGTCTCTCAGAAAGTAACAGAACGTCCTGACAAAATATGCAGCTTCAGTTTTCAAGTCTTGTGAACATTGGCCATCAGCCTGTGTGGGTCCTGCTCTTTGTGTTTACGAGCATCAATGAGTGCTGACACTGGCATTGTTTTAAAGAGTGTGAAAAAAAAAGTGTGTGGGCAGTTGTAAGTTTTGCTCAGTTTTCACATTATTGCTAAAGATTCTTGTGACTTTAGGCTTTTCTGTATCTGCTTCTTCTAACAGTAGCCCCACTCTTTATTCTTAATACTCTTTTGGACTGTCCACCCTGTATATGAAATGTTACAAAGCTCTAAATGCGATCCTAAATAGGACAAATGGACTGGTTTCATGGTATGAATTTCTCAATTCTGGTACTTCTGTTGTGCACTTATCGGAAATGACAATTGCAACATTTGACATTTGCAGGCTTCTTTGCTCACTTGACTTCAATTCAGTTTTAATAAAAATGAATACAAATTACCATACTTTTAATTTTAGTGTAGTGTGAGGCTTCCACTACGTAGCCAAGATAGTAACAATTTAAGGTAAGTGTGCAGCCTTCAACACTCAACTTTATGAATACTCATTCCAGGAGTGCACTGCATTTTGCACTAATCCACTCAAAATAGCAAGTGTAAGTACGGAAGAATGGGAATTGAGACACAGCACAGGAGTAAGCCTCACTTCAATAGTTGCTTATTTCAAACACAACTAGATGGCTCTCCACACACACATACAGAGTGTTTTCAGTTACTCTGATTAAGTCTGCATTAAGCCCAAATCAGGTGATTGCGGCAGTGTGGGAGCACCACTAAAAGGCCAGGCTGATTGTAGCACTAGTACAAATACTAACCAGCAATCCTAACTTAAGTGATACAACACCAAGCGACTGCAAGAAATAAGCATCTTTGTACTCACTCATGGCAGGGCTGAACATCTAATATACAGTTATCACGGTGCCGATCGATCAGTATAGATCTAGATCAGCGTAATGCTACAGTTCTACACATTAAAGTTCTTCCTCCCTGGGTGCGTTTCGGTCTAATCGCCTTTGCCACAGCACCTGATTTGGTCTGAATACGGCCTAAATCTCTGCTTAGGCTGAGGATGGATGGAGCTATGTTGGGAATTGTTTAAAGGTTACCATACTAATAAGCATAACATAACTAAAAGAACAGAGAAGTCTGTCATGCACAGTCTGTACAGGGTGGACTATGCATGTGTTGGATCTTTAGTTGCTATTGACTTTGGAGCTCTAATCTAAGCAGTATTAATTTAAAAAACAAAAGCCCATCATTTGGTAAAATTGGAGGAATAAAAACAGTCAACCATAAATTGTATCTATTTGACATCAGTGTTTTTTGTTTTTTTACTGTATTTAAACACATACAATAAAGCAAAACTAGTAACTGCTTTATCAGTACTTTCGGCTTGTGGTGTGGGGACAGCAGTGTGCAGTTGTATGTCTTATGCCAGATCACTCCACCCACCAGTTTAAACAATAACTAACACTACAGGCAATGTACATGTCCTTATGTAGTTCCACATCTACACAAAAATACAAGGACCTTTATAAAAGATTTGAGAAATATTTATATTTATTATTGTGGAGGTGTGGTGGCTGAGAGGTACAGCTGTGGGGTTGCTCATGGGTTTGACCCCGTTCGACCCCGGAATCCCCCAATCACCTTTATCCAAAGCGAATTACAAGTGTCTGCTGAATGCCTAAATGTAAATGTACTAACCATTAATTAAATGGTCATTTAATTTTACACTATGTTAACAATACTGTAGTCGCCATGAGCAAATATTGTAGGAATAATTAAACATTTAGCCAATATGGATATGTGAACATATGCATATGTGAACATTTTGTCTATTATGACAATTCCCCAACAATGTAGCACAAATGTATCATACTTGATTATGAATATGGTTCTTAGGGGAAATGGTTGGCTTAGCAGTTGTTGTTTTTTTTATTTATTATACATGAGAAAGTCATCTGGAAAACTAATTTTATCAAATGCATTGAGTGGATTGCGCCTGTCAATCAAAACTTTCTAGTCTTTGCTGAACTTGTCCAACGAATCCACGTCTCCACTGACAGGCAGAATTAATCTGAAGTTAAACCTTCCCTCTTAAAGGTTTATTTTAAAATGTTCAGTTACTGCTGTCTCTAATCGTCTATTAGATAATCACTCAAATGAATTCAAGACTGTGTTCGATGTACGACTGTTCTAAACCATGCCTCACAAATGAAGCCCTTGTCAGAAAAACTGGCCCATTACGCACTACTTGGTGTGTGACTGCTCCCCCAAGCAGGGCGATCACACCATGAAGTCAGAGGCAGGCGTGAATGGGGGGATTGTATGTTGCTATAAATTACTCATTTCATTTTGTTGGAACATTGGTTCCCAGTTGAGAACTTCATAGTTAATTCATACTGTTACATGTATTGTTGGCTCTGTGGGACAACACTCCCTGAGCAGGAGAGCCCACATTTCTCTGTCAGTATGAATGCTGCTGATGTGATTCTAATATAAATGGATTATATAGAGCAGCACACAACAGTTGGTCCTTTATTTTGTGTTAAAATGTTCCACTTATACTTCTGTTGTCATGTGTGTGACTGACAGAGCATCACAATTTCAACATGTGAACCCCTCACTGGGTTTCACTACGAGTTTCGTAATGCCATGTTTTCTTTGGCTTTTAAGTGTTAATTCAACTATAATATTGAAGTTATGTAGATTATGAAATAATTGCAAGGCTCAAAGAATGAGGGAAAGACAATCCAAGGACCCTCCAACTCAGTAAAAAATGTTATTCTCACTGAGTTCACAAAGAATTTTATCTACAAGAGTGAAATGTATCCATAATTCATAATGAGTTTCACTCTGATGCCACATAATTAGCTGTTCAGACATATTCTATTGGAGTAATCAAACATTCAGACAGTTGGCAACACATTGCCGCTCACAGAAGGACACAAATCACTAAACCTGTATCTCTATTTTGTTGTGTGCATGCAAGCCTTTCAGTCTGCATGTGCACACAAGTAGTGTAAGTGCCTGTTGGAGCGGTTGGTGTGCAGAACAGTAATTGCTTCATGTGATAGTGCTAACAGCCTTAGAAAGGCAATATAAAAAGACTCTGGATTGTTTTCCTGTCAGAGACAACAAGGACGAGACGCTGCTGGCAACAAGACAGTAGTCATCACTTATTATTTATCTATTATCCATGTCCAGCAACAACTTAGAACACCATATATTATAATATGGATTTTCAATATGGAAGTAGGGGTTTAGTAGGAGTTTTACTTATGTTTGTCCTCATTTTCTTTCCTGGGATATACAGTTGTAGTACACCAGTATTTGTGGCAGGACAGAGGTTTTACTTTGCGTTTCACATATTATCGATATGTATATTGTATTTATAATACTTCCTGCAAAGTGATGAAAGTGAATCAAAGTAACCGAAGACATCTGCACACTGATGGAGAGAATTCACTCCAGTCACAAACACACACGTGTATATATGTGTATATATGCTTTCTGCTATTTTGTTGATTTTATGAAGTCATTATTACCTGACAATATTGTCTTGTTACAGTCATGCCAAGAATGCATATTGAATTAAATTGTATTGTAATTACTGCTGCTGTCCAGGGACATTGTACAATATGCTATTGATTATAAAGTAGCTCTGCTAACTAGAGGTGGTTTTAAATTATGGAGGTTTGACAGAGCTGTGCATATGGACATAAGTGGAGACAAAGCTAAAAAAATGTCTTTCATCACTCAGCCCTGTATAATTCTCAGGTTTATCCGTGAAATGTATGAATTAGACATATATGTAAAAAGACTGGACAGTGACAAAGTGAGAGCTGTCTCATGTGGACGAGTCCAACCCATATTAAATGCACGCATTATACACTTGGCAAACAGAAATAAGTCATTTATGACTACAGTTGTTGTATTTTCCAGTGATGTAGTCATCGAATAGTCACCTTTATTTGAAGAAAGACTACGTTTGCAGGCCGAGCTTTTAGGTGTGTGAGGAGCTTTGTTTCATGTAATACATATGGATGCAGTCCATTGCAATTAACATTCTGATTATTAATGTATTTGTGATTCTGATGTTTGTTGTATGGAGAGATGCATGTCAATATTGGAAAAATATTGATATTAATATCATGACTGGTGTAAAACATGATGCACAGCCATAATGTGCGTTCTGCTGTGGAAAAAGTGTACACAACCAGTCCAAAGTTTGGACATACTTTTCCATTCATTTGGAAATGGGAAAAGTGTGTCCAAACTTTTGACTAGTACTGTATATATATAATTTTTTTAGGGGTATTAAAAAGGTCTTAAGCATGAATTCAGTTTGATTTCCGAAAGTGTGCAGATACCCTAGATAAGACAATAACTTTATTGTCCATATCTTGTGCACACAAGATAAAGAAACTTCCTGGGGCTCCATTCAAAACAGAGTTAAAAGATAGTAAATTTTGTCAGGTGAACATTATTCAAATGGATGCTAATGTTTCTCTTTATCTGCTATGTGTAGGCAACTGTTTGCTATCTCATTTGCCATGGCAACTTTATTAGGTGATGATATGTCAGTGTTTTATTTACAGCTTGTTCTGCTGCCCCCAAGGGGCCAAAAACAATACTACTCTATGAAGCCTATGACAGAAAAAGTAGCTTAACACATTGATTCTATTTCACATCAAGAAATGCCTACTGAGTGACTTGTGTAGCTTATTACTTTCAACTAAAGTGTAGTGTTTGTATAGCTTTACCTCTTCCAATGAGGAGTAGCTTAGCTTCCCTAGCTACATTTTCAATAGTTTCCCCAGCACTGAACAGTGACCACTGTTTCTAGAAAGATATGTTGCTGTTTAATTTTTTAAATGTAATCTTTCATAGCTGTGAGCACCACAGAAATAATTCCATTTCCCTCCACTGTATTGAGGTGGTGGCAGAAAACTCAAGGAACTGACTTGGGGAAATTCTGATACTAGAGGTGTGAGGAAAAAAAAGGTTTTTGGGTAATTCTGTTGAACTTACCCTGTAATATGAAAAGCACATTGAGTTAATTAAAGTTGTAGGTAAAAAGGGGTTTCCTGATGCTTTATTTCTTGTTATCTTAGGCTTTTATATTGCATGTTAAAGCATGGCACTAGAATGCCATATACAATTAGTAGATGAACACTCATAAATTAAAAAGTCTTCCTAAAAAATGACCTTTTCCAACTGAAACATTCCATTCTAAATTGCTGGTTCTTCTTGACGCTTAATCACACAAACCTGTACTGCCTCTAACTTTTTCCTTGCATATTTTAATAGCTCACCTTATGGCCCCCTTCTTAAATTTGCTAGTGGGCTATTATTTGAAAATGACGGCCATTAAAATGACACTCAGTTCAATGGCTGTCACAAAATGCTACTTGAACACTGTATGGAAGCTGAAACATGGAGCGTTCATAATGCGCAAAGAAACACATTTCCTGTCATTTTTTTTTGCATTTGTGAATTGCTTTCACTTGGCTGGACTAGAGCCAGGGTGCTCATACCCAACCCAGAAAACCACATCTCACATTCAGAAAAGTGGGAACATGTACTGAAATGCTAATGACCTTTTAAAGTGCTGAATTGTGGTGAGTGGAAATCAATAAGACCAGCTATAGGCTCTAGGTGTCAGTCCAAACTACTTCAGCTAATTCAATTTGTTCCATCTTGTTAAGGTTACATTTAGAAAAATACTCTCTCTGTGCACCACAGGTGACATTTCAAAGTAAAACTACTTCCCTGTCATTAGTTATGATCAAGATATCACATGTAGCCAATAGCAAGTCACAAAAGTCACAATGTTGTCATCTAAAGTTCTTCTCCACACAGCTGGCTACCTCAGTGTGTTTTAATCAACCATATTTTCTTTGTTTATTATGGTTTAGGGATGTAGTAGTATGGAAAGTAGTCTTTTCCTGTCTCTTAGCAATGGTTATTTATAAATTACACATGAGCTGAATGGATTTCCGGTATGCAATTATCTCAGTCCCCACAGGACTATTGTAAAAGACTAAATGATTTCTAAATTGTGTTCTGTCGACAAGGCAGCTTTATCATGGTAAAAAGAATCCTCCCCTCCACGCTTTCCTATTATAATGGATATTTTGAGTTGAGATGGTCTTTTACAATGATGTCTCATTCACTTTCCATCTCCTCTGCCAGAAATGTATGACACTTCTCCTGAGTACGCTACAGGATTGCTCGTGAATGTAGCCGTTTCACAAAAAGTTGGTTTGCCTTCATCCCAGAGCATCTGAACTGATGTCCGGCTGCATTTCCTTTAAGGGGCTCAGAAACTTTCTTTGTCAATGTCTTTTTCTACCAAAGCCTGGATTTTATAAAAGGACAGACTCCTCACTTTTGCTCCCCTGTGAAGGTTATTCACTGTTTTTGTGTGGCAGTTACTCACAGAGTCAGTGATTCAGCAAAAACAGTTAAATGAAATGATAGTAACTTACAACACCTTCCAGTTCTGGGCAAAACACTTTCACCAGCGCTATAATATTAAAGGTTAACTTTGATGATCTTCAAACTTCCCACAAGCACAGCTACCACTTGAATCCCACCACACCCCCTGTTTTATGAAGATGTCAACAGCCATCCAAGTAATCATTTACTACTGAGTGTCTGCACACCTACTCCTCCCCCTGGCTGGAAGACAAAGGATTCAGAAATGGAGTCGTTAGAAGATAAAGAGCTTAGCTTTCCTGGGGTGACAGGATAGCCTTTAAGGGGACAGTCCCATCCGTCATTGTTCACGTATAAAATATTGTAACCTCATGCAGGTGTCATAGACAAAAACCGTAGCAGCCTGTTGTACAGTATATATGTCAGTGTTTGGACTGCATAAAATGCTTTCATTTGGCATTAATTTCTAACATTGTACTTTTCCTACTATGTATGTTGCTTGTTTTACTCCTTTTAGCTTGACATCCTCTGTTTAACAGCTTTATGTCTACTCCTGTTCTGATTAAACATGTTGTCTGCTTTGTTGTTTTAATGAATACATTAACATCTGGTCAAATGGGAGAATAGCAATTTGGCTAACAATGGCACAATCAAGGTAATGTTGATTAATGTGCGTTGTCCCTTGTAAAATCTAAAGTAAAAAAATTTAAATATTTTGGCAGCAACTGCACCATACCTGTGGGTATGAGACTTGATTGGTGTGAGTATTGACTTCCTAAAGACTTGACTTCAAACTTCAAAGTAAAAATATTTAAGACAAGTTTTGACTAATGCAGGAACAATATAAAACAACCTATGAAGACAATGCTAGGCAGGTCTTGTATAGCCACATATCTTGAATATAACATTTTTAGACCTATGCATTGGCATAAACTTTGTCTTAGTTCCGATCATTAGCACACGTCCTTGTTGTACACTACGCACTTACTTGTGTAGTGCATGAATTTTGACAGGGTAGTGTTGTCTCAAGTCAAACACAGTTGTCAACATTCATGGCTGCCATTTCCCTAGGTTGGTCAGTCCCCTTCTGACCATTATGAGTACATCATCATGCTTGTCAACACTTGTCAGTGTGTACTTATGCACTTAAAATAGTAAGTGTAAGTAGACAAGAACGCACATTGAGACACAGCTATAGTCTGTGCTTTCTAAATAAGTATTCATAGTGAACAGCAGTCAAAGCTTTGAAAGGGAAATAATCTTATGTGTCACCAGTCAAAGACAACTTAAACAGAAATGTGCTAAAGCTTTGCTCTAACAGACTTGAAACTTGACTTGAACTTCTAGAGACTTGACTTTGGACTGGCCTTAAAAAAAAATATATGGAAAACCAAAATTGTCTTAGAAATGTCTTTATCTATTTAGATAAATGACTTGCCCTAGAATACCAGTATAGTCTGGGTCAGATATACACTTCAAAGCAGATGTATACTGTCAGTCCAGACTGTAAATTCATAGCAGCTTCTGTCAGCATCAAACATTAGGAAAAAGTAAATCCCTGCAACTGCAAGAGTCAGATAGTCTTTTCAATATTCTGCACCATAATGTCTAAATGTGTGGTTCAGTTCATAAGTATTCTTACAAAGTATTATGAGTCAATTTGTCAACGTGCTCAAACCTTCAATGTATGACTTGATATCTCAATTACTACAGTGAATTAGTCCCAGCATTCCCTCTGAATTACTGCAGACCGCAAAACCTCATTCCTATGCTTAATCCATTTATAATTCATTCAGACACGATGCACTTGCAGATGTTTTTTTACTGCTGAACATACTGTACTTAAGCAGATTTTATTTTATGTAAATGTTGTTTTTGTTTATCCTTTCAGCTACTTTTCAGAAAACCACTGTTAAGTTACACTGTCGTTGCAAAGGAAAAGACAAAGACTCTCTCTCTCTCTCTCTCTCTCTCTCTCTATATATATATATATAGAGAGAGAGATATATTGTACAGACATTACTTCATACAGATTAAAATACAGGTTTGTTTTACAAAAAGCCAAACATTAAGATAAGTGTTTCAGCTTAAAAAAATAAGTTTTAGTTGTGCACATTTCTTGAAACCTCAGAAAATATTATACATTGCATTTTGCTAATATGTAAAATCTTTACTCAATAAATCCTTAACGGATGCCATAGTGCTTGCAAATATCCAGATAATAGATAAAGGGAATCTGGGCCAAGGCTTACTCTTCCATGCATCATTGTTTATAGTATACACTACCAGTCAAAAGTTTGGACACACTTTCCCATTCAAGTGTGTCCAAACTTTTGACTGGTACTGTACACTTACAGAGACATGACTTTTCTGATGTCAAATAGCTGATTATTAAAAACCTGTGTTTGATGATTTCAAAATAAAATGCCTAAAAATGACCTTCCCCTCGTTCTCCAACTTTCAATTGTAAATCTACCAGGAAAATGTAGTGTTTAATTGGTTACTTCAGGCTGTACCAAGAGAAGTGAATCGCAATCCCAGTCAATAAAACCATCACAGATTGTTAAAAAACATCTTTCCCCATGCTGGTCTCATCTAATAAAATGGTTTTCATAACATTTCCAACATGAAATGCAGTACATTTAATTAAGGAAGTTCAAGCACTGCCAAGTTAACATTTTATATGAATAAAACAATAATTCCTTCTTTCAGACATTTACATATT
>JAVQJD010046589.1:0-13062 GCA_036023655.1 Nannoperca australis | reverse complement strand
TATATATATATACACATACACACACACAAATGTATGTATAATATTTATGTGTGTGTGTGTGTGTGTGTGTGTGTGTGTGTGTCTCCACTGGAGATCATCAAGAAAGCTCCACGGTGCTTCTGGTGGTTAAAAAGTTCAAAATCAGAGATGATTTTGAACATGAGCCACAGGAAGAGGTCATTTTAGACATTTTGAATGTAGCCCAGGGTAGTAATAAATGTGTTGGCTGTGCAGGAACAGTGCTGAGTGGCTAAGCTAACATCCTGTGGTGTGTTCACGTGCACTGGCTCACACACACACACACACGCAGCAGCTGTATCTGGCAACAGATGTGGTTCTATTGCTGCTGTTTTAGACTTGGACTCAGCAGGGTAATTTTACCTCTTCAACATTCATCCAATATAAAAGAAATGATGCTGAAATCATTTTGACAAAAATATTCAAAAGGCAGAAGGATGTGGACACTAGGTTTTAGTAGACTACGAGATGTTCCTGCTCATGCAGCTCAACATAACCACCTTTACAGTTTGTTTTCTGGTTTTCCTCAAAAGGCATAAACCACTTCCTACAAAAGAACACAAGAACGCTGTCACCTTTACTTTGTGTTACACTGCAGAAAAGATGAATTTCTTACGTCCGGGTCTGTGTGATTTTCCTTGAGTTCTTAAGGTTTAACTTTTATTTACTTCACCGGGAGATATAGATGTTCATTGTCTGGTATTTAACATCTTACTTCCTCATCATTGTTTCATGTTAAGTCCTACCGTCTATCGTAGGTGACGTGCCAAGAAGCCTACATTAATACTACATATTGTACATCTTCGGTATCTGCTGTGTGGCACTGTGACGAATCAATGTCAAGAAAACAACGAACATATCCACATTACACTCAGCTTAAATATCGGATGTATAAAGATGCAGTATATTTGTACTCAACAAACTACAAAAAAAAGCTTCATAGATACAATAAAGGACTTCTATCTGCTCCTTTTATTACCACAAACAATTATACTGATGACAAAATGAAAGCTGAATCAGTAGTATACATTCTGTTCTCAGGAGAGATGCTGATCAGTCAGCTGACCTTGACCTCTGACCTTCCTGCGGAGCGGCCAGTCCCCTTAAGGACATAATATATCACATTACCATAAGCACACTGTTTTATTGAGCTTGACAAGAGCATCCACAAGATGTTTGTGAACAATGAAACCCTGCTTTCTAATGGAAGGTAGATATGCTCGACTCCCACTCCACACGCAAAATCAATTGTCATTTTAAAATACGGACTGCATGTTCATTTTCTGTCCATCGACTAAATGATGAATCACCTAATTGTTTTACTTTTGCACACAGGAAACCAGTTCACACGGTTTTAAACAAGAGTGGGCTGCAGTCCTCTAATGAAATACTGAAATCCATATCAGCAGTCTGTTTCAAAGATCTTTCCTTCATTACTCCGTCACAACTGGCAAGACTTTAACTTCAACGAGTGGTTCAAGTCTTAGAAGTGACCTTTTCTTCTGCATTGTGTCCCCAGCAGGCACCTTCTACTTCTATAAGCTGGTGAAAAGGTACTTACTCAATGTGCGTCCATAGAAGAATCAGCAGTATGTTCAGAAGACAGTAGAAGCACTGTAGTTCATTCCTCATAAAAATGCAAAGTTGTAACAGCAGCCACATACAGCTGATAAACAAGAAAAAGCGGAACGTTAGAAGCGTCAAAAAAAACCTTCTGTAGAGACAAACTTCTTGATTCCTCTTCCTCTAAACTCACATCTCACATTCAGAGAAGTCCCACTTCAACACACACACGCACACAAATATACGGCACATACCACTTCCTCTTTCTCAGTTCCCCACCTGGGGAGGGGTGCAGGGTTCCCACTGTGGCTTGGGATGAAAATAAAGTCTGCGACACCATTTTGTAAGAGGTCAAAACATAAAACCACCACATTTAGGATATCTGTGCAGCAGATTCAGGTAGAAGTCCAACAAAATGTAAAACTAGGATGCATCCATGCATTGATCCAGCGAGGATCTTTAAACTTTTACTGTTTTATATTGTTTTTTTATTTTGCATTCATATTTAAAAGACACAAATTGGTCTGATCAGTAACAAATGTATAAAATAACACATAAATTGTTTGCATTAGTATAAAGTATTAAAACTAATGCACCAGCATTGTCATGAATGACAAAGCTGCACAGCCAATGCGTGTTTTCATTCTTCAAGTAAACATGTTATTTTATTGGAAAGCTGCAGAAAGCAATAGGATCCACGGTCATCGTCTTCATCGTTTCATTTCAAATCTAAATCAGACCAGTCAGTCTTTTTTGTTTTATTTATTTATTTACTGGACCACGTCAGATTTTCGTCAGTGTGAAAATCCATCATCTATTCAAAAGTCAGTGATGTCTGAGATCATGAGAAATGATTGATTACACGCTGTACTTCCTGTTTTTACCCTGGGAGAAGGAAAGACAGGAGGGCCCCTGATGTCAAAAGGATGAGACATCAGAGCTGAGGAGGGACTGTTAGCATTAGCATGACAACCAGCGACGAGTTAGGTGTAAGAACATGTGCACGCTCGACGACCACAAGGGAGAAGTAAAGGATGACTACAAAGAAGTTGCGACAAACAGTGCAGATGGGGAGGAAATGATGGCACAGATTACAGGGCTACCACAGGCCAGTGGGGGGGTGCTGCTGTTCCAGGTTTCTGTATTCTGGGCTTCTGAATAAACTCCTGTTTGCTTATTCAGATTTTCTCTTGCCACTGCATCCTTCCAATTCTCAGAAATCTGAAGCATAGGGATGAAGTGAAACTTTTATTTGGGGAGATTTTGCTGTGTGTGAAGAAAAACTAACTTTTAAAAGGAAAGCCCTCCCCCTATTGTTAGAAAATGAAGAGCAGATCTGTTTAACTGACAGTGAATTGATCCCAGTCCTTAAAGCTGCTGGACAAAAGTTAGCATAGCCCCACAGCATCCACTTCCTGTGCTCTCAGTGTCACACTTCCTGCCTCGCAACACAGTTGTCGGCGGTTTACCAACACAGCCTTTCGGCAGCACTTCAATATTTTCCCTCGTCTCCTCTTTCCAGCCGACTACAGCACCAGAGCCGCGTCTCAAACAGACTCCTTGGCTTTCTCCCCGCTGCCCAGCTGTTTTTCTTTACCCGTCTCCGGTCTGCAGTGAGTGTTCAGTTAATCATAAAAAAGGCCAGCGTTCGCCACAGAGGCCATTGCAATTGGCTAATGCCTCAAGAAAACTTGCTTACACCGTCAAATCAGCACCTAGCCGCTACACACAAGAAAATGACTCTACACTTAATCTACAAGAGCCCTTTCAGATCACTGCAGGTACTGGAACTGATACTGACTGAGAATGAAACAAACGTCCCAAAACCAAACACACCTCTGCATTCCCATAAAAAGGAAGGAGGTAAGAGGACAAGACAGCCCAAATGTCAAACTCTTTAGAAATTCTTCTAACCCAGTTCAGTCTTGTTGGATGGACAAAGTAACAGAAACACCTTAATTACATCACAGAGCCATTCACTAAGTAGACATTTAGTCAAACTCAGAATGTTCAGTGTTTGTTGATTGATGATTGTGGATGCAGAGATGGGATGCAATAATCCTGTTCGGTCTTCAGTTTCTGTGTTTTTCCTTTTTTGCTGACATGCCGTTGTCTTTGTGTGATGTCATGTCTGAGATCACCTTACCATGAAATCCCCAAAATGTGTTAATGAACACATCACTGTACACTCAGCTGAACACCAATGAATGAGACAGCTTTAAAAAGAAATAGTGCGACATTTTAGAAAAAAAAACATTATTACAATTACTCATGAAACAGCAAACTGTTGTTTTTACACTTTGTCTGTAAGGACAAACTTTAAAAACTGCCGACAGAGCCAGGCTAGCTGTTTCCCTCTGGTTCCAGTCTTTGTGCTACGCTCAGCTTAGTGGCTGCTGGCTGTAAAGCTTCTTATCTAACTGACAGACACGAGAGGGGCAGCGAGCTTCTCATCGAATTCCCCAGAGAAAGCCAAAATGAATTTCCCAAAACTATTACTTTAACAAGCGTCTGACAGCACATTTTATATTTTTAGGGCAACTAAAGGAAACTTGTAGAGGTATAAGAGGCCAGAAGAACTGATGCAACAGTTGCAAACTGACTTGGTGGGGAAAATACATGACAACATTAAATAAATGCCCTAAATGCACAATTTCAACTAAAAGGCTTTACCAAATTAGTATTTCAGGGCTCAGAATCCCTTTTTGGGTTCCAAACCAATTTATTTTTGGTCAAAATGCTGTGAACGCTTCAAAATTAGGGGCGCAGACCAGAGCGTAACCCGTTTCATGTTGGTGGAAAAGGCGTATCAGTCACCCACTGACATCAGCACCAGCTCTGCAGTTCCTGCCCATGTGTTTCAATAGACTCTGTGAAGTCATCCCATCCTGTATGTCACAGTCACATGAACATTAGCAGCTCGCCTGCAGGCTACTCAGTCCCTTTGGATGCTTTGTCATCACACATCACACCACACATGACTCAGATACAGGCCAAGCAGAGATGCCACAAAATGTCATTTAAATGCTTCCACTGAGTGACAACAAACTCCGAAATATACAACAAAGTTTGATTCAAATGCCAAAACACACAATCAATTTCCTGTCTTAATATCTGAGAACTTCCTCTTACATTATACCATATTCATTATCTTTGTATTCAAATCATATTTTTATCTTTGCCTTTCCTTTTCTTTTGCAGAAACCCACATTTACTCTCAGGGTCTCAACACGTAGTGGTGGCAGAGAGAATAAAAATGTGTGGGAATCATTGGTTTAAATTACGGCCGTGGCTGTTGATGACTGTGACCTGTTGCAAATAGCATGAGTGTCAGTGTTGGACGGACAGGATCACATGTTTTACACAGGAAAGAGAGCTGAGCTTAGTACACACACACGCTAAACACATGCACATGCTATCCTCTGACTGCATCTCTAAACTCATTTCATGGGAGGACACAAGATACATTTGAATAGATGGCAGCGCTGGGAGACACTGTGCCCCTCACTTCCTACCCAGCACTGGGTCCAGCCCACTGCGCTCCTGAGGAATGCCAAGAACTCAGAGCTACAATGAACTAAAAACTAGTTATGTGACAAAGCACATGAATGAAAACACAACCAGACGAAACATGTGTGTGTAAAAATAGGCTTGTCTCTGCTGTGCAATGACCAAAACCTCAAAACATTTTATTATAAAACTCCCTATGAAGAACTGCTGCTGGGTGACAGCACAGAAACCAGCTTAGTCCAAAAATATTCAGAAACACATCCGAGTCTATAGACAGGTTCCTTATTATTCCACTAAAAGAGCTTAATGAGGTCAACTCACACCGTGAGTCATAAAAGCCATGAACTGAGGAGAAACATTAACATAGCATCAGTGATGTCATCTATAGGTTTCTTAGGTTTAGGTTTAGAAACTGATGTGGAGAGTGGCTGTGTAGGATCTGAAACATCCGGTGAATCAAGGCCAACACGCCCCTCCTCTTACAGAAAGTTTCAAAATCATCACCAAGACGCACATAAGATGAAGTGAAATCAGTTGATATGTTTAACTTTTTATGGGAAACAACGAAGTGGCTGTATTTAAGTAGTAAAAGCTGGGGGTGGCAGTACCCCCTCCTAGTTCCTCCTGTCTGCACGTCAAAGTGACCTCGAGCACGACGCTGAACCCTAAACTGCCAGAGCCTCACAAAGCAGTGTGTGTGTGTGTGTGTGTGAAGTGCTCTCAGGTAAAAGGCACTAGAAGCAGTAAAACCTGCATCTTACTGTATAGTGGTTTGAACAAGACTCAGTGAGACCCTCTGAGGTTTTATGGATAAATGGATGAATATAAATAAATAAATATTAATCATAGGTGACACTGATCCAGAAACACACCGACAAACAGTGGAACTTTAACAGTTCTACCAGGGCTGCAGTGTAAAGAAGGTGAGTGGACAGGCCTCGGAGCAGTGGAGAGTTATCTGCATGTGTTAACTCTGAATTCCTCCACTGAAACAAGCAGCTCTCTGAGGACTGAATGTTTACAGGAGTAGCTCAGCCTCAGAGTAAGTGTGTCCAGGTTGTCAACACACACAAATATACAAATTCTTTTTCTTTGGCTTTCCGCCACTTAAATGTTGTGTTTGATATGTCCAGCTGAAGTCACGGGCATGCATGTGCATGTGTTTGTACCCACCAGTGGTCGCTACTCACCACAAAGCCCTCAGAAAATAAAAGCCACATATGTGAAAACTCCGCAGTTCATTCCTGCAGCTCTCCTGGCAAAACACACGCCTTGTGTTCAGCTTGACACCATGTGACGAGCTTCATCCTCACAGCAGACCAGACCATGAAATCACAGGGAGCTTGAAAAGACAAACGATCGATGCAAGACTCACAGTGACCCATCATTTGTGGATGGAAGAAAGACAAACACTGGCCTGTTGCCCAGAGCCCCGTCACTGTGTGCAAGACGTCTGTACCCGACTAAACGCTTCCTCAGACGGTGAAGTAAACACTTCGTCTCGATTCATTCGCCATCACTGCTGGAATCAGTCCCAGCTGCTTTCTGCAAGATGCCAACTTCTTTTGGCTTGTAAACCGAACTCGGGTTTCACGGTTTTCGCTTAAGTGAAGCTCTTTTCTACACACGCACACGCACACAAATATTAGACCAAACTCGGGATAATGTTTGCTTGACCTACCTTTGTACGTGTGAAATGCTGTGCACGGCTAATAATCTTCCATCGACAGTCAATATGCTGTGGTTGGTGTTCAGGACCTCTGTGCAGCCAATCCTGGAGTGTGCAGAGGACTGGCGGGCGGGCGGGCGGCTGAAGCGGACTCCTCCAGAGCCGTACGTACTCTGGGTTGTGCAAAGTCTCCTGCGGAACTCCATATGAGGAAATACTGTTCGTTTCGGTGGTAAGCGGAGATGCACTGACATCGTATGATATTCAAGTCAGCTAAATGATACCATGAATAATACATATCCCACTGAAATACGTTTTCTTTTCATTCAATAGAATTTAGAAATTAGCTAAGGGGCTTATGGTGTTAACTTAGTTTGGTAGCTAACAGTAACAGCTAGCAATTAGCTAGTTAAAAAGTAGGCTAGGTCGTGTACAAGCTTTGGTAGGTGTAGTTAACTTCATTATAATATTGTAACAAATAGCTACATGTATCAAATTAGTTTGGGTTTAATGTTATATCCTAGTTTATAGACTAATTTTACTGAGCGACACTTTTATACATGTTGCTAGGCAACACTACATCTACTGTGTACAGCTTGCTAGTTATTCTTGGCCGAAAACAACTAACAGTGAGTTGTACACAAGAATCGGGTATTTTCTGTGTTTGACTGTGGGCAGATTGGCTGTCCTGACCTGGTTTCTTAAGAAGTTGCTGTTCCTCCTGTGATGGCTGTTCGGTTCACTAACCTCTGTCTATGCACGGCTCTGGCTTTGGCTAATGCAGCTGTGCTGGCTGGCTTTCTGATCCGGGGCTTTAGCAGTGATGCAATGTTTCCAGATGTGGAACAAGAGGAAAAAAATCTTTATTAGTCCAGCCTGAGGAACACAGTTATTTCCCCACTGACAAATAAATATATATATATATATATATGTGTTGATTGGGTTTTACAATAAATCTTATAAAATGGTTAATGTATGTATTGTATGTCACTAAATCGGTGCATTTGGACAAGACTGGGACCACATTGCACACTGAGTCAAGACTGTCAACAGTGGGATTACATAACCATCTTTGCCAACATTTGTATTTTATTTCCTACAATAAAGGATGCACAATGAATGTGAGTCAGCATGTTTTTACTTTTTTGTGAGCTCATCACAAAACCATTTCATATTTACATTTATGTGGCAGACACTTTTGTCCAAAGCATCTTGGGAGAGAAAAGTACATATTAAAATGCTTATCTATTATTTGTTTACTGCACTGGGCTTCTGTGAGTATGAAAAAAAACGACATTTTAGATTTAAAGTGCACTTTTTACTCTCTCCTTAAATTTCAGTTTGACACAACCTAACATGTTGTTCAGTTAAGCAGTTTGTTGCAGTATTACTTGGTAGCTGTGAAGTGAGTGCAGTGAGGTGGGAGTGGGAGTGGGTGGACACACGTTGGATGACTCTGATGTAGTTTGTTCTGCCAGATTTCCTCCTCAGATCTGACAGACAGAAACTTCACATTGTCAGCCTCCAAAACTGAATGTGCAGGGCAGGGATAAGAGCACCTCCTGCTGGATTCACACGGACAGAAGCTGTTTCCTGTGTGGACAGTTCACCTTAGCCCTGCTTTTGCAACATTCACGTGCACTGAAGTAATTACTTTGTTTTCATGACTAGATTATTAAAATGATCTAGGGTGGTAATGTAGGTAGAATCATTTTAACGACATAATTTTTGTGATTTTACCACTGGTTTGCGTTGCCATTCATGTTTCTTTATTGCTAAAACAGAAATACATCTTGGAGGGGGAAAAAAACAAAAATAGCTTCATCATTTAATATTAATTACTGATCTGTACATTTTTTATACAATTTCAAAAGCATTAATGTTATATACAGGTGAGAATTGTTGCTGTGGACAAATTAAACAAGAATTACACTGAATGACCTCATGGGAAACCTTTTCACACTGATGACCCAAAAATTAATTGATGGAAGTATAATTTCTCTGCTTTGTCCAAACTATTCTGCATTATGAGTTATTATGAGTAACGGTTTCTATTTCTCTCTGTAGGTGGACACATTGGAGACTTGGCTTTCCCTGTATTTGAAAAGGCTGTATGATCCTGACTGTTTTGCTGTTTCACACCTGGATTGGTGATGGGTGGACTGAGAGCTTGGCAGACACACCTCAGCTCTCAAAGAAAGAGCCAAAACTGTTCTGCTGCAATAATCAGTGTCTGGAAGCAGGGAGACGACAAAGCTGATTGGCTGCTTAGATGCTCCTGGAAGACAGGCACTGGTTGACCACCTCCAGCAGCGACGAGTTCTCCAGAGCTGCTGCCACTCGCTCTTTGTCTGCCAGCTGTTTATTCACTGCACATACATCAACATACACAATATAAGAAATGTTTTTTACATAACATACAATCCTTACATTTAACAATGAGCAGTAACTGGAGTATTATGACTAGAAGTAAATGTGATCTAATATCCCATCATGCCTGCTGTCCCTGTATGATATTTTCTTACCTGCTTCCTCTGAGGCGTGAGTCCCGGGAGTGATGTGGACATCAATCTGAGCAGCAACAGAAACAGTGTTTAGACTGGAATTAAACAACAAAACACTCATTCGTTCATATTATGTTATTATGTTGTTCATATTATTAACACTCAATCAGTGGAGGTGATGTTAAATGTGCATTCCTAATATCAACACACACGTACTTTAAACCTGTCTGGCAGGGAGCGTAGCAGCTTGACTTTGATTGACAGACCAATGAGTGTTGCCATGCTGCAGTGGGGGATGGTGGGTGTAAACTCAACCCCTACAATGTTCTCTGCATCATCAACCTGAGAAAAAGATAAACAGACAAAAAGGGACTTAATAAACAAAATACTGCATGCAATTAACTTTAAAAAAACAACACACACATCATTATAAGGTGCGTACCTTGACTCGAACTTGCTCCACGACGTTGAGTTCCTCCAGAGACAGAGGATGCTCTGGGTCGTTGATGGATCTGATCAGATGTAACTTTAGTTAAAGAAATTTGAGACAACATAAAAATAACAATGAAAGTTCTGCCTCTATGTGCTGCACTCTAAAATAAGTCAGTATGTTATTATTATTATTATTATTATTATTATTATTGTGTATTATGGGAGACACAAAAATATTACAATCTAATCTCTAATTATACATTTACTGTAAACAACCTAAAAACACAAAGTAATAAAAGGGCACAAGTGAATTAAGAAATGTTTGACTTATTTGATCATAAATGTAGCTTTTTATCTGTATGTTTGCTACACATGTAAGTAAACACAACACCAGGCAATCATCATGGGTGTTACATTTCAGCACAAAGCAAAGATAAGGCAAGAATAAATGAAAGAATGCCAAAGATCACTCAAATATCCCCAATATGGCGATGTGGCTTATCGAGTACTGACCAAAACATATGTTGTCTAGTACAAGGTGCATACTTGGATTGGAGGCCATTTCCAGTTTAAGTTTGACACTGCCAAGAGACTGCAACTAATAATCATTTTCAATGCTGATTAAAATGTAGTGGCCCATTGAATGAACATAATCAAACCGTTTCAAATGTGTCCAGTAACTTATGTTTGCAAGACACAAATTGCTATATACATATATATTTAATTAAATATGCTGTAAATGTGGCTTATATAAACTGGCAGTATACATATCCGGTGGTATTTAACTATATGTTAACTCTCAATGTGAATACATCTTATTAGCCTGCTATACCTGTCTGTCAGTTACACAGTAACATTACCTTGTCAGGTAACGTGAATTTTAACAAAATAACATACATTTAACAAAAATCCACTATTTACTGTTATCTGTACGTAACCGTTAACGTTATCTTTGAAGTGATAATAATAATAGTTAGTGAAAGAAACGTGGCTCGTATCCACAGTATCAGTTAAAACGCAATTAGAAAACCTTATCTGTCAGGAGTAAAATAAGTTTAGGCTAACTTAGAGAAGAACTAGCTTAAGTTTGAAACAGGATATCGAATATTTCTCTGTCGTCGATGGGGTCATGGACGTCTTCAACCTCGTCATTCGCTGTCAGCAGCCTCTCCCCCGACCGCTGGAAAATCACAGGGTTTGCGTTCTCCAAACGGCTTCCCCCGGACATTTCTAGAGTTTAATTTAACCCACGTTAAATCAGTAAAAGTCCTAATGTAAACTACACGTACAGCACAACTAGCTAGCAACGCCAGTAAAACACAAACAGTTCCTGAAGTAACGGAAAGCGAGAGAGACCAAAAGGGCTACTGAGCAAAGTCTTAAAGGGACAGTCCACCCAACAACCGCGTAGAAATGTAACGTTACAGTAACTAATCCGGCCTTATTATTCAAGTACTCGAGGTCTACTTAAGTACAATTTTGAGGTACTTGTACTTTACTAGGGTATTACCATTCTATGCTACTTTATACTTAACTCCACTACATTTTGGAGGCCAATATTGTACTTTTAACTCCATTACATTTATTCGACAGCTTTTAGTTACTTTTTTTTTTTAGCTTTGCCCATTTAGTTTTAATACAACAATTACAAATCAACTAATAAATTATTCTATGTTGTTATAGATTAAGATAATGGATACACATTAATGCATCACTAATCAGAATCAATGTATATATAGTTATTTTCTGAAATTACATTTTTCTTAATGAGTACTTATGTTTTGATGCTAAGATTTATGTACTTTTACTGAAGTTAAATATCTGAATGCTTCTTCCACTACTGGTAGTTATCATGTCTATGTACAGGAGGTGGAAGACATTTTAAATAAAACTGCTCACAACAAGGTGAATTATTGTGTCAAATAGTTTCCTTATATTTATTTAAGCTTTAGCTTGAAACGTGCTATTTGTACTTACTAACATTTTTCTGTCTTCTTCTCACTTTCTGTTTGTGTTCAAATTACTTTGTGTGTGTGTGTGTGTTTCCACTTAAACACTTAAAATGTGTCTTTTAAGAAGTCTTGTTGTGTTTTGGGTTGAAATGTCCCTTTACTGGCTGGTTTTAACTCCCCGTTTGTCCTGCAGATGGCAGAAACTGCTCATTTTAACCATCAACAGCAGCACCATTTAAAGTTTGTCAAGTCTAGCCTGCAGTATCTTGTACTAACATCATGACAAAGGCCACAATGAGCTCCCAGCAGCCACACGTTCTAGTTCAAAATCATCTGTCTATTTACAGGTAAAGGTCATGCTGTTATTCATTTAGCTGCATCAACATTACAGCAGTTTGTCATGTAAATGTTGAGTGGATCACATATCCATTATGCTTAGAATTTGGACCAAAAGCCCAAGTGTTGTGCTTCAGCTTTTTTCTTTTTTTTTTTTTACAAAGACTGATTGAAATGGGAAAAATGCTGAAGTTGGCTGCCTAGTGTTGGAAAAACACCTTTTGGCAAAAAAACTATAACCTTCTTATACATTCCTCACTTGTGTACTGCAGTGACGAGATCATCAACAGCAGAGCCTGATTGATTTCATCAAGACAGAATGTTAATGAGCTGCTGAAGCCAGTGGACATGCGGGAGACCGGTCGATACGCAAAAACTTCATTTCAGCATGCTCACCTAGTTGAAAAAATGTGCGTACAATATAATGAGGCTGCATGCGGTTGCCGACACCTACATGACACGTTAACGTGTAATATAAAGGTCATGCAGAAGGGCAGCAGCTGAGGAAAAGGGCAAAATATTTTCGTAATTGTGACAATTTGGACCAACAACTTCAAGATTCCACCTTTTTAGATGGCAAACTGTTTCATGAAAGATGGCTTATAGGAAATAAAACAACATTCTCTCTTACAATACTGCTGACCATAGCCAAATGTTTGTGGTTCTCCCTTCTCTTGGTTCCTTGAAAGATGACAATTATTAGTAATAATGTGACGCCCTCCTGAGCATTAACATGACATTCTACTCCTGATAATCTCATCCCTACAGGGATTATCACCTGCAGGTGACCACCTTTGTAGAACTTGTGAATTAACAAAGACGGAATCTTAATGAGCTGCTGAAGTCAGTAAATACACACACACACACACACACACAAAAATTCCCCTCTCGCCCCTGTTCCTCTGAGCTCGGGTCCTCTACCAGAGGCCTGGGAGCTTGAGGGTCCTGCGCAGTATCTTAGCTGTTCCTAGTGCTGCACTCTTCTGGACAGAGATCTCAGATGTTGTTCCTGGAAGCTGCTGGAGCCTCTCTCCCAGTTTGGGGGTCACAGCCCCGAGTGTTGCTGTTACCACGGGGA
>JAVQJD010046587.1:10000-21496 GCA_036023655.1 Nannoperca australis | reverse complement strand
CATGCATCATACTTTCATTAACCCCCCCCCCCTTCCTTTTCTCTCTCTCTAACCCCTGCACCAGCTTTCATTTGTTGCCATGGCAACTGCATTTGATCTCCTCTCCCCTGCACCTCCATTTGAGCACCCTTCTTGTCACCCCATTTCTTTACCACTCTTCTCTTCTTCTTTTTTTCCCCCACCCAGACACGCACACACACCAGAGGCACTCTTCTCTGTCGTTTCCCCTCCTCCTCCTCCTCCTCATCCTCCCATGTCTCTCACCTTTCCCCTTACCACCAGCCATTTCTGGAGATGCAGCCACACCCTCCCTCTCTCCACCATGCCTTCTTTTTTCATCCAACTTTTTCTGCACCTCATACAATCCCACACGTGATGGTACATTTCATTATCACCATGTCAAGCCAAATGGACCAGCCTCTTCTGGTTTCTAATAATGATTAGTATGTTGAGGGCTGTTGGTTTGAGTGTGTATCTGCAAATGTTTTATTGATTAGTCTGGAAAGCCCTTTTATAAGCCACAAGGGCAAACACAGTAGGGGATTACAAGCCTTAAGATCAGTGTGTGGTGACAGGCTCTCACAAGCTGATATTACTTGTTAATGTTCATATATGACTTGGTATTATGGTGTTAAGTACTGGGGATGGATCAAATATTCTTGAAAGGTATAAATACATAGCTCTGTTAGCATGAACCTACCATGGAAAGCTAATAACGGTAATAATTGTTATTGAGAAAGCATTAGAGAAGTGTTGATCTGTGATTTTATAAGCCCCTGTTTTATGTTTTGGTTATATTTGATTTGATTATATTCTAAGCTATTTATGATCTTCTTTCCTCTTGTATGCATATAAGATTCCATAAAACCTGTATTATCCAGTCCTATACCAACTGAACATTCTCAACTTTACAAAGGTTGTTGTTTTTGCCAGGCTAATAAATTAGATAGTACAGGCGTTTGTGTAATTGTGTCCACCTCTTGTTCCTTTAGAACTGAATGGATATGATGCTATTAAAACCACAGAAGCCTGTTATCAGTGACAACCTAGGCCTCAGCTCATACGAAGTGTGTGTTGCTTATGGGTAACATTGTGTTATATGATCTGGAAACATGCTGCTTTTTTACACTCCCTCGTGACATCGCTGGCCCCAAAGAATCAGAAATAGAGGAAGCTTGTTGGCTATGTACTCCTCACCAGCATTGTATGCAGAGCAGCCTGTTCTACTCCCAACATAGAGCCTATTAGTATTCACACACAGGCCTCTGCAGTGATCAGCACATGTTGAAGCATACAGAAAAGAGAGGACTTGTTTTCATATTCATATTCTGCATTCACAAGGCTGTCATTATCAGTATTCATCTCACTGTCCTTACTGTAACGCTGCGAGGCACTTTTTTACCTGCTGCGTCTGTGCAGGTCTGTCTCTCCACCTATTCTTCACACCCCCACGCATATGCAAATCACCATCACTCACACATCCACACCATTTTCAAGGTGCAAAGTGATTGATAGCAGATGTTCCGGCAAAAAAAGGGGGCTGACCAGTGCCTCATAAGATGCTGAGCCACAGTTCAGCTCGAGCACAGATACAAAGCATTAGCACTTTATCCTGAATATTAATGATGTACCGCATGAAAACTAAACTGCAGAGCCTGTATCAAATTCTTATTTCCAACACACACTGAATCAGATACAGTATACAGTATATAAACACAATGCAAGCGTCAGGATGATTCATACGCAGAAGACTCAGATAGCGCTGAGTTCTATTCCTGGTAGCACAATCAATAGTGTATACACACAAACACACACACACACACACTTGTTTTGGACCCATCAAAATGGAATAAAGGGAGACAATTGCATTATAAGCCATGTCCAGATACTCAGAACCCCGTCATCTAACATAACATGATTCATTAAATTAACGCACACACATACAGAGCAGTACTCTAGTTAGTCATCCCTTGTTCATATTTTGCTGCAAGATTGTCCAAACAGCAGTTTCTTCTGGGTGTGGCGCTGTCATCTAGCAGCAGAGCCAGCCATGCGTGTGAAAATGAAAAAGCTAGCCCTGTCTGCACGTACAGCCAGAGTTCATGCGAAGGGATAAGACATTTTGAAGCTCCGCGAGTGTTGAAAACAGTTTGGCTGATTTTGAAATCAGTTTGTTTTATGCAGCATTTATGTCTTTACTGAACTGTAGGTTAACGGACAATCATCTTTTAACTGTATTTATTCAGAGATGTAAGAAAGTGTTTAAATGATTTAAAAGCACCAAGCAGCATTTCTGATAATCGATGTGACAATTAATGTGAGCCTTCATTAGACAAACAATGTTTAAATGTGCTGAACGATTCTGCAGGAAAAATTTTAGATGTTTTAATGAATACCCCAGGGCCAAATGAGCTCTGAGAGGACAAACAACTCCCCAGTTAACACTTTTCAGTCCCAAATAACAGTCAGTCAGTAAAAATCAATATTTGTCAACTTTGGAAATTGTGCTTTGTGTAAGTTCAGTGTGGCAGCTGCGGTTCAGGCGTTGGTTTATGTGTGAGCCTGTGTGTGTGTGTTTCTGTGTGTGTGTGTGTGTGTGTGTGTGTGTGTGCTAAAGTAGTTCTCTTTGAAAAATAAAAAGAGATCAAAATCAAAGGAGAGAGAGAGAAACGGACTGTGACACAGGAAAAAAGTGCACAAGTTGCTGCATCTGAACAGGCACAGCTAAATTTGTCTGGATTGCCATGGCAATAAGTGGCCCTTAGGTAATTCTGTGAAGTGTTAGCACGGCGGACAGCAACACACATCAGGGGAAAGAAAGCAAACCTCAATTCGGTCAAACAAAGCGGCAAATCTACAACCAAAATATGTTTAAATAAGGGAGATAAATGTAGGCGTAATCAACTGCTGTTATTATTAACACAGCTTTTTTTCTATTTCTCTCACTTCATATTGGTATTAGAAATTGGAGTGTCAGTCCGGGTTTGAGCATGACATACACACATTACCAGGATGTTTGGACAGGGTGGACAAGTAGAGAATAAAATAAAACCTTGTGTGGACTTTTGACATCCGTGTGGACAGACAAAGGCATGATAAAGATTAGTAGCATGAGCAACATGTTTTTATTATATAAAATATCAAGCAAACATCTTGTTTTCCTCTCTGTGTCCTTTGACACTGAAACTCACGTTTCTGCTTTTGAAACCTCTAAAATCCACATTCTCTGCTACTCAGAAATCAGTGAATAAATGAGACAGACTGTGAGAGCATGAGGGTTGTTAATTTATTATTCATCTTTAATTTGACATTAGAGGTCAATGTCAGTGCATGCTCCTCCTCTGCTTTCCCTCTCCTCCTCATCTCTCTTCACTCTCTTCCCTCCTCATTTGTGTAAATTCATATTCTCATTGGGTGTTTTACATGTGGTTTTCTGTGTCTGTGCATCCGCAACATTTGTGCATACTAGAGTTTGAGTTTGTGAGTGTGTGTTTGCTAAAAGTCTACATAGGATTTTGAGCAATCAGGGAAAGTGTGTTTTGTGTGTGTGTGTGTGTGTGTGTGTGTGTGTGTTCATCTTTTTGGTGTGTTTTGGAAAATCTGTGCTGATGCTTTCTCTTTAAAAACATTTGTGGTCATTGATCGAGATCCCTGCATTCTCCTTGCCCTCTCTCACACGCACCTCCTCTCGATACCAATTCAATGTATGTTCCACATATGTTACCATCACACTAGACTGGTTTGGCAGTCTCAATAAAATAATAATAAGATGAGTCCATTAAAAACAATACAATCATCCCAGCTTCTCCCCACCTCTGTACAGAAACTGGACACATAGACCCAGTCCTCATCGAGCGTTACAACACCCCAGGCTTCATTGGGTGTCTGTCGCGGGTACAGTTCAACGGAGTTGCGCCCCTTAAGTCTGCGCTGAGAACCGCCACACAGGCCCAGGCCACACCGACAGCCACTCAGCAAGACAGACAACCTGTAGCCACCTTGCCGGTGTCTTACCAGGGCAAACTGGTGGAGTCCAACTGTGGGGCGTCACCTCTCACCATCCCACCGATGTCTGCTGCAACAGATCCCTGGCATCTGGACAACACAGGTGAGGGTTACCTCAAATATGTTTTAAGATGCTTTTTCCTGTCCATGAGAACTCGCATGTAATTTCCTACAGTAACAACACACACCTGATATTTGCAAGTGACATGTCACAGTTTCTGTTTCGAATCAAGTTAAGGTGGTACATTTAGAGACACCTATTATTATGCACATGTGCGCATACAAGCTCTGTAATGATCCCTTCCATACTTCCATACTCTACCTACCTCTACAGCTACCTATATCTTGGATATATAAACCTACATGTCCATGTAAGCATACATACACAGACCTCTGTACTGTGTCTAATGTTGCATTCCACACCAGCGTGTAGTATTTCAGAGTGTGGATGCAGCCGTTTTCCTCAGGCTTGGTGCCAACTGTGCCTTTGGGAACGTTAAGCTATCTGAGATCGATTCAGTCCATCGACCTGTGCTCTAGGTCCAAACTCACAGGCAGCCCTCCACCAGACTTCCACAGAGAGGACTAATATTTATTCTGCTTTACATTTTTAGATAGATCTAATCTATAATTTATCCAGCCCTCTTTCAGTCCCTCATTTACAGTGGTCATTGTCTGTCTTCTCGTGGATTCTTTTGAATGTGTTTTTCTTAAGTTCCCATTCTCCTAGCTTCCTGTTGTTGTTTTGTTTTGCTTTAAGTTTCAGATACAACCAATTCTTGACATTATATCCGAAGCTCATCCAGTTGTAGACTGTAATGAGTCTGATTACTCTCCCTTCTATTTCTTCCAGATTTCATCCCCCTTTCCCCTCTCAGCCTCCTCTTTTCAGTCTTACTCATGCACTTTACTTCCGTGGAAAACTATGCAGTCAGCAGCAGAAATAGCTGACAGCTCATTCCAGGCTGAAGCAGTCTGTGTGAGTGTGTGTGTATATGCAGGTTGTTGTGTGCAGTAAAGTTTGATTATACTTTTCTGCAGTTCAGTTCATGCTTTTACACACAAAATGGACAAATAAAAAAACTGTTATTGGAGATCTCAACAGTATTTTGGTTCTCCTTTTGCTTCTTCCTTTTATCATCAGACACTTCCTCCGCTCATCTCAACCTTTCATCTCTCTCTCTCACTAATTTTTCATGCACTTCTATCCATTCCAGTGTACAGGCAGAAGAAGCAGTTGTTATTAACCTCTTAACCTGTTGTGGATCTTTAATGAAATATGTGAAACAATACAGTAATAAATAGACTCCACTAGTCATCCCCTAAGGATGCTTAGCACTGGTGTATCCATCTACTTGATTGCCTGATGAATGTATGTAGTGAAGTAGGAGCCAAAATAGAAGAAACCAAGTGCTGTGTTGGTCCTTCGTTAGTGCAGTGCATTACAGTGCGTTCTGTATTTGCTTAAGTGTTAAAAAAGCAATGCTTTGTAGTTATAATGCAGCACAGTTTATGCATGACATTATTCCTTGTGACTTTTTGCTGTTGAAAAAAAGATTTATATATCTGTGTTGCTGCAAGCAGGACTATAGCATGTTTTTCTGACCTTGAAAAGCACTTTTCCATCTGTGTGGTACTTTCGTGGGCACAGATTTGTCCAGTGTCGCTATTCAAGTTAGTTATATTACTAGGATGGATATAAAACATTGTTTAGTGTATTTGTGTGTGGATATATGATTTGAAATGTTCTTTCTTCCTGCTCCACTCAGATGCAGAGTTCCCCTTTAATGAGGAGAGAGTGATTCCTGATGGAGTCAACAGAGACTCAGCCATCATTGGAGGTAAAAAAGAATTGTGAAAGCAGCCTTTGACAGATTTGCATTCAATGCGTTACGAGGTGAATTTATATTGCATTTAACAACCCTTCCCTTTCCACATCTTTCCTGTTTCTCTATAATGTCACTATAGGAAAACATTTAAAAAGGTATTTTGGCATAGATTGTGACAAGGATATACATTTTACTGCCATGTCATGTTGGGAAGTGGTGTTTTATTACACGCTTACTTGTCAAATATGACAGGTTTCATTAATATCCAATAAGGGACATCACAGAAAAATCAAAAAAACTAAATATGCATTATTTTTGTCTAAAACCCAAACAAATTAAATAAAGAAAAGCATAGATTCTCAGATTGGAGAAGCTGGATCCAGGGGATGTTTGGCGTCTTTGGCTGAAAAATGACTCAATGATTAATCCGATGTATCGATCTGTTAATTGACTAATTGTTTCAGCTCCAAAGTTAGTTAGATGGTCGAAACAGTAGCTTTACATTATAACGCTTGTTTCCGTGTACATGATGTCTGTGTCCTCTGCAGGGATCATTGCGGTGGTGATCTTCACCATCTTATGCACTCTGGTGTTCCTGATCCGCTACATGTTCCGTCACAAAGGCACCTACCACACCAACGAGGCCAAGAGCAGCGGGGAGTCCGCCGGAGAATCGGCGGACACGGCCATCATTGGCACCGACAACCCTGAAACAATCGATGAATCAAAGAAGGAGTGGTTCATCTAACAGCCAGTGATGGGACTCTGAGAGAGGAAGTGATTCGTCAGACCACCCAGTTGCCACAGAGACGGAGGAGGTTTAATTCAATGACCAATCACGGGAGAGATGAAGGAAAGGCTGTTCAATAGGACAATAATCTCCCAGAGAAGGCGGTGATGTTGAAAAGACGTGTACAGAAATCTTTTTTGTTTGTTTGTTTAGTTTTTTTATATATCCACAGTATTAGAAAGAGAAGAGGGACCTTTATGCAGCGGAGCACGGCTGTAAGAGACTGTACATGTATATACTAACCGGCTTGTCCTTCTTTGTATCGTGCTTGGGAGTTTTCAGGAGTCCTTTGAATACTGTATATGACCAATAATTATACTTACTGGGTTGTGTGATAGCACCGATTTATTGCCAGTTTTTGTTGCATTTTGATTTTTTTTTAAACAAAATTCTTGTATCAAAAGTGATCAAATCAACATGCCAAACCCGTTTTCTTTTATTATTTATCAGGCTGTGGTTGCACCAGTCTGTCAACACTCATGTCCATCAAATGACATGCCACCTCTACTGTGGTAATATAGAGTTGAATATGGATGCCAAATGTCACTTTGTAAATAAAATGTTTTGTTTTTTTCTCAAAAGATTTATTCAGAGCCCAATGCATAAGCATTAATGAGAATTTTCAGATCTATATTAAAATGATATCATAAGTCTGTCCATTACCTTATATATGTATGAAATATAGAGATTTGTGTTTAAATCTTATGACATTCGATTGTATGGGACATTCCTTTGTGAGGAAGGGCAGAGAGAGGATTCTCAGAGCATGCTGGGATATGATGACACTCCATGGTTGGTTTAGCTCAGCAGGCAGCTTTCTTTTCATTTGTAATGGGTGAAACCCAGAGCCTTTACTCATTCGGACTGGAGCAGTCGGTTGGTTTCTTTGCCAAACACACACGACCACCGACTGGCTCCGGTTTTTACATTAAATGTTTGAGTTTGACGAATTTTCTCAATATTTTTACATCTTAGACTGAGGTTGGGCGGTGGGTTTACAGTGCGTTCATGCATCTGTGCGTATATATGTGTAGGTCAGAGGAATAAAACTTGTTATAAATGACAAAAACAGTGCCAGAAAACCGATCAAACAACTTGCCTGACTCTTAACAAGGTGCACTAATCTTCATGCATTAAAAGATCGAAGCAGCATAAAATATAATATATTAACTGACACCTAATATTTGTTCAAGAGCTGGGAGAGGTTAAGATGATAATTGGCTTACTAATCCATTGTGCCTTCAAGGTGTTGAGCCATGTCGCCTTGTCCCGGACAAAAACTTGACTGCTGCTGCACGAATTCTCTGAGTTTTCAGGTGTTTTTGTATTTCCTGATTCGAGTGGTGCTGTGTTCAATTACCCCTGAATCTCAGTCAAACTTTGATTATGAATTTAGAACGAAAACATCCAACAAATTTATCTAAAATCCTACAAAAGTCAGACTTTTTGAAGCACAGCTGCGCAGGTTCTTAGGCAGCAGGACCTGCTACATCGCTGTACAGGCGAGCTGCACGCCACACAATACACAAGAGGTTTACACACACACACGCAAACATGCATGTTTGATAGAGAGTGAGTCAAGGTTGTTCATTTAATTACAAGAACGTGTTCAGAATATGGAGGCTGCTGCTTTGTTAACACTGAATCGAGCTTCACTCTAACAGTGCCACTGTTGTCCAACATCGTTAAAAAGAGATGTACAATATATATTTTCTAACCATGTTCTTTTTCCTGTAATTGTTGCTTATGTTTACCTTACCGTAGCATTTACAGAACAAAGTGTCATAGTTGAAACTGGCTGCTAACTTTGTTATTTTGTTGTGAATTTGCTTTTTGTGTGTGTGTTTAGTTGAATTGCTGACATGGCATCCTGTTACATGAATGATTTTGTAGACAACATCATCGTCGCCTCATGGTTGAGTGCTAACTGTAGATCATTTCATCATAGACATTAGGACAGCTGGTAAACTCAGCCTGCCTTCTACTGCGGCCTCAAAGAAGACTTTCTCCATCCACACATCACATCCATGAAGGCAAACGAGTGACTTTCCTTTTTTTAATGATAATATTACTCAGACTATACATAAACACGCACACACACACCCTTGATATGTGGTTTGAGCATAGCGACGATGATCATGAATTATCAGCTCCAACAGACAGAACCATCACCCACGTGTTTTGCTTTCAGTTCTATTGAGTTCAATAAAGAGTGTTTGATCTTTAATATCAGTCTGTTTTCTGTGCATCACTTTCATGTTGACACATGAACATCTTCAGACACTCACAGCATTAGGAAATGCATGTCACACAAAGGGTTAAAGACATTCACAGGACATCTGGGGCCTTATACCATATAATAACAATAGTGGCATGACATGAATCATGAATGTAAATAATAAATCCAGTGGAAACTGCTTTATTCCTAAATCCGCTTTTAATACATTTTTAATACTGCAGATTTTTGTGTTTTCAGGCTTTAATCTTTTACTTTGTTATTGGCATTCTTTTATGATTGTTTAATGTGACGGTCTGTCGGACACATGTCATAGACTTGTGGTCAGATGGTGCATCTACTTTTAAACGGCATTTGGGTAATAACTCTGTAAGAACAGTGTTCTGAGTAAGTGGTGGTTGGATACATAAAATGCTCCAGACATTTTTATTATTATTTTAACAAATAATAAAAAATAGTAATAATGATAATACCTATGAGGAACTGAGAAGATGGATAGCAGAGGGGATAAAGGAGGAACAGTAAGGCACAGAATGGACGTCCATAAGGCAACAAGAAATATTAAACTGCTGCTATGTGCTCTGATAGCTTCAGTATGCTAATTGATTTCTTCAGGATTGTTTTGTTACAAAAATTGACTCCAGTAACCCTTGAACAGAGCGTGAATCTTTACAATAAGTTTTCAAACTCTTATTATCTCTTGTTATCATGTTTTTAAATGCTCAGCTGTGTGTCTGTGTCCTGTGTGTGTGTGTGTGTGTGTGTGTGTGTGTGTGTGTGTGTGTGTCCTCTGTGACTTGCTCTTCTTAACAGAGTCATCTTTTAGCATTTCGCTGTGACATTGTACTCATTGTCAAACTCACAACGACGAGTTTTGACATCTTTTTTATTTCTTGTATTCTTCTTCCTTGTCAAAACATGTTGCCTACATTACTCACAATGCAATGGGCGTTATGCTAGTAGCAGCTAATGTAGTTTCAAGCTGCTACCCTAATGCAGAGATATGGAGTGGGTTACAGAGTTCTAGTAAACTCACTTTCTCACATCATGTTCATGTTCACACTTTGATTTTGTGAAGCTCCCTCTGGAGCCACAAAAAGCTTTACAACTTTAATTTCACATATGCAGTAGTACTTCCCAAGACATGTAAAGAGACTGTGACGTTATTTGACTGTAACATGAGAAGACCAACCATTTACATTTAAAGAAGCCAAATTACAGTAGTTTCTGGGTAGCCCAATGTTGTCCAAGACAGTTTGTATCTCTCAAAAACATTTTATTGTGTTTACCAATAAAATCCTTATCTGAGCCTTATGTGTTGTGCAACCCCAGAAGATCTTGTTGGACGCTGTTTTTGTATCGAAAATGAGTCATTCTGAACACTGAAATATTTATTTATACTTTTATTGGGTTTGTGTTTATTTATAAAGATAAAACACTACAAAAGAAAAGCAGCAGTTCCGAAAGGCATGCTTATACAAAAAGTAACGTGGTAGCTTTCACATGTATCCCTTCCCTTGGTCTCACTATTGGCCCAATGTTGTTCCACTCTGATGCCACAGTTAGTGTGTGAGTTGGAGAGAATGAGGTCTGAATTAGGATCAGGATTGGTCTTTGGTACATAGCAGGGATTGGAGTCAAATGCTTGGGTTCCACTGTCTCAGGTGCAGCCTTGTGATATTGCAGACATCATAGCGATGGGGGGGGGGAAGACTCATCTGAGATGAAAGCCTAGGACTTCAGAGAGCAACAGATGGAGGAAGGCAGGGGTCTTTTCAGGCCTCAGGACACTCAGCTGTAAAAACACACATGAGGAGGCAAGTGAGCAAAGGTCTGAACTGTTTTCAGAAACTGTTCGAATGTATTTGTATTAAAGTGTCGTTGCATTATTTCGTGTTAATGATATACCATTCTTGGGCAAGATGGCAATGTTGTCTGGAAGGATGCCAGTCTCCAGGGAGAACTGGATGAACTTCTGCTGCAGGGTGACACTGGCCTCAGGAGCGCGACCTGCAAACACAGAATGGGGTGTTTTAACCAAACCAAATCCTGATTCCACTGATTCAGCGTGCTTTCCCACAAGAACCACAGCACTGGCTGCTGTGGTGTGATTGATCCAGACTTACTGTACAGCTTGTTAAGGACCTCAGACACTCCGTTCTTTGTCTTGATTGTGTGGACCACAGCGTAGTCATCATACACAACATCGACAACGCGCATGTCATTGTCATTGTTCCAAACTGACGAAAGAAAAAATAGACAGGTCAGGCTGTTGAATCTTTGTGTGTGCGTGTGTCTCTTGTGTGTCAGTGTGTGTGCATGCTCTACTCACTCTGGTTATGGAAGGTGAATTGTCCAGGTGTGTCGGTTTTCTTAGCAAGGTTGGCCATTCTCCAGCAAGTACCATCAGCACTACAGCAGACACAAGGAGAACCAGGTCAGTTTATTTATCACTTTTTTCCCCCACAGAAGCATCAGGACGATTTGATTTGAAGGTCTATTTACATATCAATCACTCACTTCAAGTTGGCATAAGAGAGGTCCAGGTCTCCTTCAGTAGTTGGCACTAACATGGCAGTGCCCATCTTCATCCCTGCCTTGTGGTTCACAAACCACTCAGCATTAGTGCCAAAGCC
>JAVQJD010046587.1:0-7500 GCA_036023655.1 Nannoperca australis | reverse complement strand
GTATTCCTTTCTTATTGTGCATGCTTTAATCTCTAATCCAAACTCCCTCCAATTAGCCTTTACAACATCAACAATAAAGCAATAACATTTTACAGTCCAGTTACCAATAGCTTGTTCATTCACACTGTATCTTAACAACAACAACACCACAGTATATCAATTCCGTTAACCTATCATATTCAAATCACTTAATTCTGATAAAATGACCCTACTGTAATCTCTTTCATTGACATTGCTGCAGAAACATGTCAGAGCAGGAGAATACATATTTTGTAAATCAGCCAGTGGCACGCAGCAGAACTGCGGCTGTGAAGGTCAAATGATGTTCGACATGTAATGCATAAAGCCAGTGAACCTTCTCACAGTTACGCTGAACAGGATGAAATACGTCTTGAACACTACAGACCATGGACAAGATTCTGAATGTGCTGCAGTGTGCAGTGACCTGTGAAAATACCTTATATACTATATACATTAAGCTACACTGACGGCTAAAGAACAGAATATCATTTGGTGCTTCCTGCGATTCCCAGAAACCCCTTCTTGTTTGAAAGTGGCTTTTTACAGGTGTCAGCATGTCATGGCGATTCAATGAAAAGCTGTATTGTAGCAAAAATGTGTCTGCTGCTCTATTCATCTCAGTCCCTTTTTATATCAGTCTGATAATGATCACACCGTTTCTTTCTATCAAAGAAATGGCTACCTGTTATTTGCTTGTATTTACACATTTAACTCACTGATTACATGGTCCTGGTCCACAGCACCACAGTGACCTACAAAGAAATGAACACAATTATTTAAATGCAGCTCAGGAGGCAAATGTAGTACTAAATGCCTCCATCCTATATATCAGTGATAGTCTGCCTTACACAGATGGAACTTTGGTGAGCAAAGTTGTAGTATTGTGTTACATTGGAATGCATATAATATAATATTATGCATATAAAGTGTTTTTAATTGTATCTAATTTTATTTTGAAAAGTAGCACAATATATTTCAAACTACAAACACAAATATGCTCAATACTGGAGGCAGTTTGTGCTAGATTCCGAGCTCTTGTGGCACCTTACATTTAATGTTGCTGTTGCTATCAAAGGTCATATCATTTTATTTATCTATGGACGTACTGTAGGTGGGGAAGGGGAAGAGGTATGCCAGTCCCATTTTATGTTTGTCAGCAAGCTGCTCAAACTTGGTCAACATTGGCTCTGACAGATCGTCTACAGACCTGCCTGCATACAGAGAACAAAAACAAACAGTATAACATTACAAATGCATTTTTTTTTCCAGCAGTGCCACCTGGCTTTTAGATCAAAAATACCAAACAAAGGTCAAATGGCTGAGGAATCCACCATAGAGCTTGATGGTGATCTTGCCCTGTTTCTGGTAGTACATGATTGCATAGGAGTGATAGTCTGTCTCCCCGATCACTATTTCAGTGTTCAGCTCAGGAGAAGCTCCTAATGGAAACAAAAGGAAACATGGTTAGACAAAGGGATGCTCCATTACACTGTAGTTTATCAGTCATGTTTAATAAGGCAATGAAAAAGAGACAGTGACCTTTAAGTGTCAGCTGGCCTGGGTTTGGTGTTAGATTATATACCTGCCGAATCTCCCAGCACTGGTGATTACTAAGGAGAAAAGAGAAGAGTTTGGGTCAGGGTTTTTTTATCTGTAAAAACAGGCATTATGGTCGACTATTTAACAACCATCTTTTAGAAACAATTGAAAACCCGAATGGACTGCAGTTTTCAACAACAAACTGCGGTGTATTATCATATACATTTTATAATACAGTGTTTCATAATCCAACCACATGTCTTAGCCTCAGGCCTCAGATTTAACATCTTTCCAATGTTGCATGAGAAAAAGACCAGAAATTGTGTTTTTCCTCTGCTTGGGCCAAAAGGGATTTATGACCTTCAAAACAAAACAAAGATATCACGGAATGTCCTGAGAAATCAAACACAAGACACACTTTTTCCATTAAAATTCTGTATTATACTCTCTGTCTTTCTGCAATAGCCAGGTCAAGTTGACCTAAAAGTTTGAAAATGATGAGGGAAAGCTGATGGATTTAACTGTTCTGCCTTCTTCCTGTGTTTAAGGGGAACAGAAATAAAATCAAACACAGGTGGTTGAGTCATTGCAGGAGGACAAATTAGATTTGTGGCATGTTTGCCCCCTCTGCTGATAAATCATGGTACTGAAGAGTCACAATGATTTACATGCAAAGTATGTGTTTACATGTGTAGACGTTTGTACTTACTGCCGTGTCTTAGTGCTAACAGACAGTGTTTCATTAGAGGCAGAGGAAAGTGTGAGGGTCATGACTGTAGGCTCCACCCTGGTTCCATGATCTATCAGGTAAGAGCATTTGGAGGCAGTGTTCAGCAAGTACCATGTTCCTGTCATCTGCAACACATACGAGCAGGATCATGTCAATTGGATTTTCGCACATCTCCCAAGCCTCAAACATAATATTTGCAAATGGAAAATTAATTTGGGAAGCATTTACTGGTGTTTTTAGTTCCCTGAAAACCCCCCGTATTGCCTAAGACACCATATTGACACAATTACACAAGTGTTCCACACTGGCAGCCCCCGCTAATCCATAACCAGGCAGACGTACATGTTTGTATGTTTTTGGCTCTGGATAACATACGTCAATAAGCTAAAACATTTCTCTTTTTATCCCAGGTACTTAGGTAGAAGCAGAGTTGTGAGATCTCAAGTGAAAACTGTTGCGTTAGTAAATATATCGCAAACGTACAAAATGGTCCTTGCATCACAAAGTTCACTTCCTTTATGTTCTCCTCAAATCAACACTCGCTCTTTTTGGATATTCTGTTGAGTTAATTGCTTCCTATGATGTACTGGGCTTCTCTTTCCTCCTCTCCCTCTTCATCTGTACACACTCTTATCCCATTACTTTTTGTTACTAACTTCTTCTCTTTCCTGTAGCTGTGTGCTTTCTCTCCTCACTGTCTTTCTCCTTCTGTTGCTCTCTGCAGGTATTTCTGCCTCCAGAGATGTAGAATCTGGATCTGTGGTTATTATTTTTATTAATAACTTTAACTTTAACATTAACATCAATGCCATTTCCTCAACTACTGTATGCTTTCCTCCTGCAACCCCCCCCTCCGAACAAATTGATTTGTCATAGTGTTCACTGATCATTTTCTAATCTTCATTTGTGTTATTGTGACATTAGGGTACAAATGAGTGGGAAACAGAATCAAACTGGTAGTGTACAAAGGTCAAGTAACGGCAAAGGGAACTAATTACTGTGCTGCTTTTAGGCTGCAACTGCACTCCACTGCCTGGAAACAGTCTTTTCTCTAATTCACTTAAATGAGACCTTCAGTGCACCTTTTCATTAATCTTTTTCCAGCCTCGTCACAATTCACTTTAAATGGAAATTTTTAAATGGTTACTTTATGCCAAACCATATGCAATCTGAACTCTACTTGTCTTGTTCTGTAGCTTGATTTAAAGGCACCAGATGGGGGGAAAAAAACTTGTAAACAATTATTTTAAAAAGCACTTAATACACAGACGTAGCAAAGATAATTCACAAAGTCAAACATAATGCATATAATCTGTAACTCTGCCTCTTCCTTACCCGTTGTATTTCTACATTCTTTTTGGGTGGGGTCACATCAGCCGGGTCAACCTTTGGCTTCTTAGGAGGTCGTCTTTGGGGTCGGGGTCGACTCTTAGCCCCCCCTACATCTTCAGTGGAACCCCACTGGCACACACACATTAATGCCAACACTGCCAACATGCAATGCCATACTCCAGCCATCCTAGCACTAACAATAACAGACTCACTCCTCTTCTCCTAGGATCGCACAGATTCCTGTGTTATTACTTTGTCCCCTCTGTTGCTCCCGGCAGTCTACTATTCCCAATCTGCTTTACCCAACCTCAAACACACACAGGCACAGAAGAAATGCATAAACACACAGGAGACAAACAATGTGAAACAGAGGATCGCCTGTTAAGTTAAATATTAACTTGGTTTTCTGGCAGAGATGAGGCCACAACGCAGGGCTGCTGATCTACAGGGGGCAGCCATAAATTCTCATTAAATACTGACTTTAAAAACATAATAAACTCTTCAGTAAGTTAAGCGTAACCATAAATTTAGAGAACAAACAAAATGGGAATTTATTGACAAATGATCAGTCAAGTTTGCATGATTCCTAACACAGACAATCTGATCTGCAAATGTGGCACCAGACTGAAAAACACAACAAGCGGCAGTGTTTTTACTTCCTGTGATTTGGAATCTCTACAGAAAAAGACTTCTTAATCCAGTGTATTTTGACATTTTCCAGACATGATATCATAATCAAACATGATAATAATGCTGAAAGACAACGGTCTAGCCACGATGTCAACTTACTCAACCAAACTACACTTGTCAAATATGACAAATGTCATTCAGCTAATATTCATTAAGACAAACTTTCATACTCAACAAAAATAGAAAACAATAAAAATAAACAATTAATCTTGGTTGGGAAGTATGTTTTTCATTAGGTGATACATTTCCATGCATTTGTGTGAATAATGTCTGTTTGGCAGATGTATTGACTTTTCTCCAGTGAATGTATGCAAAGTTTCTGAACAAGAGACTGTGCTCAATTCAATTTCTTTCAGTTTAATAGACCACAGGAAGTCCATTTTCACTTGAATTCAAACATTAAAACACTATGTGCCACAAAGCCTCTGACTTCTAGACCCGTACAGGTCAAAACCATGGAATGAAAGCTCTGACTGGATCTTCATTTTGTCTCCTACAAAGGACCGGTCTGCAATGAAACATTCAGTAAGTGTGTTTTCAGTGGTTTAGGCAAGTCCATGTAATTGATCAGTTTTCCTCAGGCGTGTCAGGTTTGTTGTTTCCTCTGGGTTTAAACGTGAGGGCCACGCTGTTGATACAGAACCGCTGACCTGTTGGGTCTGGTCCATCATCAAACACATGACCCAGGTGGGCATCACACTGCATCAAACACAGAAAAGTATGAATAGATAACTAGAACAGGAATACTAAGCAAACATGAACTTTGGCTTCATAGCTCACAACACAACTCACATTTTTACAAAGGACCTCTGTCCCTGCACTGCCCAAGCTGTTGTCAGGACGACAAATGATGGAGGCGTGGCTTTCATCCCGCTCCCATGTCCCATGAGCCTCTTTGAATGCTGGCCAGCCTGTCCCAGAGTCATATTTAGCCTCTGAACTGTCAAGAGAGGAAGGAACATTTCCACAAAATGTCTCAATCATAATCTGTGGGGAAGTATTCCCTTTAACAAACTGTAAAACTGTTACCTAAAAAGTGGAGCATTGCAGCACACACAGTGGTACATCCCCACTTCTGAATGGTTAAGGTAGATCCCACTAAAGGGCTGAGAACACACACAAATACAAACGCACACACTGTTAGCAGCAGAAACTCTGGATTAATAGTTGAGGATGATTTCACCATGTTATTAGTTTTGCGTCCTGCAATACAGTAACTTGTCCTTATTCTTCACATTATTACACAAAGAAATCACAGTGAGTTATAAGCTGAGAGCAACTTCTCATTCATAAAACACCAAAGGTTTGTAGTTGAACTGGTTGAACCCGATGTACAAAGTCCACCTGGAACTGTGCTGATGTTTATGAGACGGTATGTCAATTTCGTAGACTGCGATAATGTTGACACAAATCACTGTACTGATGTGCAAGTATGCAGTACTCACCACCTCAGTCCCCTTCTCTCTGGTGACTACATACTGTTCTGGGGTCAGTTTCTTTTGCCAGTCTGTAGTCTCATCATAACGTGTGAGAGACTGCAGGCCTACAGAGAGTGGAGTTTACAAGTCACAGAGGAGCTTTGATGTGCATGGAACATGGTAGAGGAACATTAAATCATCTGATCCTGATCCATCAAGTAGCCTACATACCATAATAGGCCTAATAATTAAAAGCATTAGTTATGGCAGGATTTCCAAAACGTGTTCAAAATATGTTACACACCACAGACCCTGAAGAGTTTGGAGCCAAAATGTTTGTTATCACAAGACTTGGAACACCATAAACTGTTCTGCTCAAGGTAGGAAGGTACCATGGGGGGCCTTACAACTAATGGGGTAAAATACAACTAATCCCAAATCACCACCACCACCAAACCCCACCTTAACTACAGTCGTCTTAGCACAAGTCCTATTAAAGTCCTAATATGCAACGTGCGTGAGGAAAACTGCAGCACGGTGCACCTGCAGGAGTTTTCAGCCTGCGAAAGCCAACTAGACCGCAAAGAACGGAGTGACAGTAAAGACATTGAAACGTTCTCCCAGTACCTTGAGATGTGGACACAGCTCGCAGGAATACTGGGATCCTCCTCGGCAACACCGCGGATTGGGCTGTCGCGTGCTTTGAAACAACTACGAAGAGACGGGCGACGAAACGAGACATGTTCGCTGCCGTTGCTGCTGCTGCTGCCGCCGGGGTGAAGTCTGTCTAAAGTAAAGTGCACATATCAGTGGAAGCCAAGTGCTGCTCGCTGCGTCGGGATTGTTCATGCCAGTACGCGCTGGTCCTCCCCCGGCTGATGCAGGCTGATCGCTGGGTGTCCCGGTCAAAAATCACCGTTGGCTATATAGGTCAAAGTGGACGTGGGTTTTTATTGCCAGACAATGGGCAAAGAGCACCATATTGTGTGGCGGCTTTATGGCTTGAAATATAAGCTGCTGAACTGGGGTGGCTGGGTTGGGAGAGCATCCTGTGGTAAATGTCTTACCGCAAATGTTTCAACAAAACCCAGTGTACAGTGAGGTCATTATATACCAAAAGGCAATGTTGGGAAGGTTACTTTTGAAATGTAATAGGTTACAGATTAATAGTTACCCTGTTTAAAAAGTAATAAGTAATGTAACTATTTTGATTACTTCATTAAAGTAATGTAACTAATTACATTTGATTACTTTACTTTAACAAATAATTTAAACTGCGCAATAAAGCTGAAAAGTCCTCAAATATACATTTAAACCAGGCAGTGTAATCCTCCCAACAGTTCTCAACACAGATTACTGTCTCCCCCAGTGCAGCCTGACATATTCATGTTGTTATTATTATGAAATAAAGTGATATTCTATAAAGAATACGGTTTACTCCCAATGATCAACCATGTTTATGTGTGTTTTGTATTAAATATATTTTGGAGAAGTCAAATCACATCCAGGCCAAACCACTAGTAATATCCTCAGATGTGTCCACCAGGTGGCGCTACGGCTCATTGTGATTTAGTGGAGAAGAAAACGACACGATGGTTTCAGGGAGAATCTGCCTCGTCCTTCACCAACAGACCAAACTGGCAACAAGTGTCGTTGTGTGCCAGCAAAAAACACAGCATGTAGCATAGTTAGCATCAAATCAGGCTGTTGGTGCCTGTAGAAATGTCACAACATAATGACCTCTCTGAGTCAATATTTAATAAAAACAGT
>JAVQJD010046575.1:0-19778 GCA_036023655.1 Nannoperca australis | reverse complement strand
TGGCAGCTAGTATCTCGTGCTCCAAACAAGCAATGTACGAGAGCCACACAGTTGCAAATGTGGCTGAGCTGTTGCAGAAGGTAGCAGATGAATGGCAATTAACTACCAGAGACCTGGTTTTAGTGACTGACAGTGCCTCCAACATGGTTGTTGCTGGAGGATTTTATTTTGAAGTAAAGTCTTTATTTATTTGTCAATAAGAGCAGCTTTTTATGTTTTTAATGAAGGCATCAGTTCCATTATTAAAATATTATAAAAGGAAACCCTAGTCAATAAGTTGAATCAACCCTAATAAATGAATTTGACCCAGCCTAAGTACATTATGTTTTTTGTTTTTTTTGTGTACATACATCCTTTTGGATGTGAAGTATAAAATAATCCGCAATGGTGGCACGTGCTGTATATGTAGCCATATCCAACACAACAATGCACACACATACAGGAAATCTGTACCAACTGTGCTGTAAACTAACCTTTTCATTATCTGTCTACAGTGGACTTTAAAAGTTCCCTGACATTTCAACCAAACCAACCAAATCTGTATTAAAAAAACAAACTCGTGGAAGATGGAATATTATGTGTTAAAGCGGCTGATTGGAGACAATAGCCACATTTTACCAGAAACTGTTTTACAGCTTTCCAGTGAGACACACACGAACGCACGCACGCACACATACACACACACACACATTACAACCAGAGGCAGCCATCACTTGCCAGACAGTGAGTGGCAGGAGACAAATTTAAATGATTTGCAGTAAAAAATAAAAAGGCAGATGCCTTGCAGCAGCAGACTTAAGGACGTGTCTGTTAGTATCCAACCACTCGGCTTCTTATGACAAGTTAACACTGTGCTCGGGATGAGCACATCATTATATAAACCTTCTCTGTATCACTACAAGTAACTGGATAACACAACATCAACTCTTCTTTAAATTGAAGACATTTTTCTAATATTATATCCTTTATTAAATCAGGGCAGTGGGATTCATTACAGAATGCCAACTAACAGATTTTTTTCTCCTTTTGCTCCTGTCTTGAGGGCAAGGTGACGTCATTCATTTGCATTTATGTGGAATCAGCAGTACCAATTTTAGAGTGTCTGCAAGTTTCCTGAAGTCAAAGAATCTTACGAACCAGGTAGAACTGAATAAATATAAGACCTCAAATCCAATTTGAAAAGCATGAGTGAATACACAAGGCATGCCAACTTATTCGGGGGTACTTTGTGGCCAGAGTTGTGCAGTGATAAAAAGTTGTAAGAAAAGTTATTGCACCTCAGCACATTCAATTAGTCACATAAAGCAGAAGAATCAAACATCAGGAAACGAGATGGTTAATGTAGAGCAAAGCAGCAACATCTGATAAAGACAGTTGGGGTGGTCAAATGCAGGGACAGCAAGGGAGCAGCTGGTCCCTGACCACTAGAGAGGATATGGCCAATCACACCAAGTACCTTACCTTACCTGGAAAGGCTCAATTTTATTTAATCCTGCTTAAGGCAGTTATGCAAAGTTCTATCAGTTTGGCCAACATTTATCCATAAAAACACATTAGTAAGTTATCAATTTAGCAATATGTGGTCGAAATAACCAGAAGATCCTTGACACCAAAGCAGCTCCACTTATTTCAGACTAACCCCCCATACTGTGCCTCTCCTCCCCATGCTGTCACAGTCAAGTTCACGGCAAGTGAAACCCAAGGCACAGAAGAGGAAAATGGTATCTGTGCACATGAATTGGCTGTCAAGCAAACAGAATTCATTTTTTATTTTTGTCCACCATGACACGAGCCTTGCCTGTGCTTCTGGTAGTTACAGAGGATTGGTGTAGACTGGGTTGGGACTGCACAATAGAGTACTGCAGGATGTCAACCCAGAAGTCAGCATCGCCCTGGTTCCCTCGACAAAATTGTGGGATTTTTCTACTGGCGTTGGGATTATTGCAGAAAATAAACTCTGTGGCATCAAAAGTTTATGACACATGTTTTGTTCAACAAGATCATCTTCACAAAAGAACACTTTTATGAGTGTAAATGCAATCGCCAGAAGTAAAAAGCTAACGTTAGACTATAAACTAACTACACCACGTCGCATGACCTCAAGGTCACCACCACTCAGCTTCCAACTTGAACTTTACACACTTCACTCTTCTTCAAACGCCTTTGGGAAAGTTTGACTTAGAATAGTTTCAATAGCTCGAGTATAAACACAGCGAGGCTGTAAAGAGTGAGTAGATGAGTTTATGTGTTCGCTGTGAAAACGTTTCATTTCCCAGACGTCTGTAGTCTCATTTAGCCACTTCTTAGCAACAATCTTCATCTCTTATGCAAAAAGAAAAGAAAATCAGTTTACTAAACCAAGAAACAGTGTGTAAGAACAAGTTGTTGAGGAGATTCTTCTGAGATCAAATCAGTCTACACAACTATTTTCTGCTCACAGTGTGATGAGGGCAACATCATTTAAACAACTTTCATACAATCACAGAAATAATCAGAACAACGGTCCCTCCCTATATTTTTTTTCATACCAACTGTGTGAATATATGAAATGATATTTAGCTAAATGCTTTAGATACAGTATGTGAGCTAACAGGAATCTCTCTCTCCCACTAAAGCCGTAAGGAACATTATTGCAAAAGACACCCAAGTCTGAACGACACCAAGCCATCACTTTAACAGACAGATGAAGCCAGCAATGTTAAATATTCCATGTCTGAAAAGGGCTTGTGTCAGAAAGTAAATTAACGCATGTAAATAGAATCAGTCCAGGTATATAATGGATGCACAACACGAATGATAATACACATCTTGACAGAGGAGCATGAATCCAGATTAAGTCTTCACTTTGCAGGACTAGTCTCATCTAATCCGGAGCAGGCTAACCAAGACTGCGGGAGAAGGTTTTATGTTGACCTATAACATCATCGCATTGCATGTTTGTTCTTCTGGTGTGTCACTTTAAAATAAAAAACATAGCTTTCCTTACAAATTCTCTGTTGTATTGATAACATCGCATCTAGATATTAGCTGTGAACAATGGACAATTTTATTTATTATTATATTATGGTAATATTACTATTCCCATAATAATTCTGATTATATTCCAATTTAATTGTTTACGTGGTCACGTAAATAAAGTGATCCGATAAGACGTGCGTTTACACGCCCAGAATATAACTTTTTCTGCCCACTGAGAAGTCTCTAATCAGCCAGAAATATAACAGAAGAAGACATTTTTGGGGCTTTGTTGATCTTTTCAAACCCTTGTTTGAACAACTTGTTGTTTGGAGCCTTTCGACCATCAAGGCGTTCAACAATCCTTAAATCTTTTAAGGTCTCCAACAAATACATTTTTACCTGTTTTATTTTGCTGCCGCCATGTTCATCCCGAAACCTCCCTCCCGGGAACGTTCACATCACCTAATGTTCCCCCCCACGTGGGGCAAACATGCGCAGAAAGAATATATTTATTCCAAACAGAAACAAATGATCGGATTAATTGTTTACGTGGTTATAGGCCAATATTTTCCTATTGAACGTTTACACCACCCCTTTAATGCTGTTTGAAAATTAATTCTGATCGGGATGGTCACTTCCAATTGAGGTGGTTACATGAGGCATCTCTATTCTGACTGGGCTGTTATTCAGACTATTAGTGGAATGTTAGTGTCCATGTCAACGCAGCTATCAATTAAAATGTTACTGCAGGTCCTCCTGGTGAGTGAATTAACCTATTTAATATTTCCTTTTACATCATTCATTAGTGACAAATCTTCTTATGTAGTCCTTGTATCCGCCAAGTGCAGTTCAGCTCCTATCTAAGGCAGACCGTCTTAAACTTTTCCGGCCCATGAGCCAAATTTAATCATCTGAGTCTCGCCCTGGGACGCGGGCTCATTAAAAATGCACTGGTAAACTTGTCATGTCACCAGAATCAGGTCGTCTCTCAGCTGCAGGTTTAAGCAACCTCTGTGTTAGACTGTAGCTAGAAAGGCCTCGTCTCCACTGTCTCCAGCTAAATTCCCTGCGAGTTCATTCGGAGTTCACTCCACCTTCTGATTTTTTAAGCTGTAGCCTCTATGGCCTGCAGAACCCGGTCACAGGCTGCATCAATAATGCAGATACCACAGCCTGCTAACATCTCAGCCTTTAGCGAGAGGTCTGCTCGACAATACACAGCTGAAACAAAGGCAGGCTGAAGACGTCTCAGACTAGCACCATGAGAACAAGAGCGCTAACACCCGGGCTATTTTAGGAACACACACACACACACACACACAATGCTGGCACAGACATACAGACAGAAGTACGGATGAAGACATGAACACAGTCTGCAGCTGTATAATACCCAGTTGTACACACTCTCAGATAAGCACGTACGCAGATGAATGGACAAGTGTGCAGTACAATCACACATGCAGACACAATCTATAGTGTGTGTGTATGTGTTAAATCTTTGTGGCTCATGTTAACAGCCTCTGTAGCCAGTCTATTGAATAACCACACAAGAGCACAGCAGCACTCGGTACAGCATTCCACAAGAAGGGTACTTCCACCTCACACACACACACACACAGTAAACGCACACACTGCTATATCTCATCTTATCAAGCTACTGGGAAACATCTCCGTTGTCAGATGGAAATATCTCTAATTATCCAGGAATCGAGGACAGCGCTGGCTTGTTTTCCCCACTGACCAAGACGTTACTGTTGAAACAATAAATTTTTTAGTTTTAGGTGAGATTCAGAGTCTGCAGTGCACATAAAAGAGCATGTACATCTTAGAGTACAATGGAAAACTAAGAAGTGGAGGTTTTTGGGGTAACAGCATCAATGTGAAATGTGTGTGTTTCTCTCAGCCTTCTCTCCCAATGCAGGAACTTGACTGAATTATTAAATCGCTACTTAGGCTTTGTGGTTAAATGAATCTATGCAAACAAAGACGAACTATATTATAAACACAGTGAATGCACTGTTTGACAAAACTGTTTAAATGTCCTCTGTGTAACTCACTTGAAGAGTCAAAGAACATCAAATCGCTGTCTTCTGCACTTTTTGGTTGTTTCTAGGGCTTCTTAACTACTTAATCAACGAGTTTTAATACTGCAGTTTGTGGACTGCCCCTAATCAGTGTGGGAACTGTGGAGCCATTAGCCAAATGCTGGGGAGTTTCTCTTCTCTAAAGCTTCAGGGCTGTGAGATCTGTCAAGTGGGTTCCCAAAGAAGCAAAAGGCAAGATAAATGAGGAGAGGAGAATGACTCCTGCTGGAAAAAGAACTGTTTATTCATGATAACCGTCGTAAAGACAGCAAAGCAGCAGCAAACATGTCTTCCTTCATGAACAATGTAGTCCCCAATCAAGAACAAATATTACCAAAAGTGCCGCTGCCTTTCAACCTATAACTGTAGCATCTGCCTCAGTCAGTGTAATCTGAAAACACAGATGAGATGTATCATTTACTCAGCATCGTCAAAATCCAATTATTGGTGTCGGAGATCCTCCAAGTGATACATTTAAAAATGAAAGATGTAGCTCCCCCCATGGGCCATTTAGTGTATTACTGGAAATGATCAAATGTACAGGTGAGATGTATTAAGCCCCCCATATTTCATCAAAATGTAAATAACATTGCAACAGAGACAAACTGCAGCAGAAACAAACAGAAAAAACTTGCCTATGGAAGAGTACAGAGCTGGTAGCCAGGATTTTATAAATACTGAGCTCAAATCTTCTGTTAGCCACCAACACATTCTTTACAGTTAGTAGAGTATTTAAAAAAAAAAACAACACCACAAAATTCCATGTCTTATTTATTCATATAGCTTTAAATATGGACAGTATCTTGTTTTGGTCTAAATGTTGTTTCTCTACAGAATATGTAATTCTGATTTGGTTTCATTTTGTTTTGAGGGGAAAAACAAATTAATATTAAGATTTTAAGACAAAAAATTAATAATCAACCCCAAAAACCCAACCTGTGTAATATATGTTTAGATAGATTGTAAACTTCTTTTAATATCATGTAACTCCGCAAAAATTAAGGAAGACTGTATCTGTCTGTAGTAATGGCGACATTTATTTGCACTTTTATCCAAATCGCCTTACAAGGTTTTTATATTGTCATTTATGCACACACTCACACACCGATGGTAGCGAGCTACCACCAACCACCAGGTTCAGCTGCTGACATCTGCTGGTTTAACTTTGGACCTTAGTGAAGTGATATACAAGTGTACTTTAGGACGTGCCAGTACAACGTGACATCACTGTTGGGCGTGGTTACAGGTGCAAGCGAGCACCAAACGACCACGTCCGTGATGCTGGGTGTGGTCAGAGATGAAAGAGACAGGTTCAACCACGGTCTACTGTCTCTATACAAAAAGTGCAATGAGATAACGTCTGTTTTGATTTCGCGCTATATGAATACAATTGAATAGAATTGAACATGAACATGGTGTAACAACTACGTTCATGTTTGTCCTTGTTTATTTATCAACTGCCAGTTCTGAAAATGATCTAATTCAAAGGCCTGCACATCCATGGGCCACCCACACACATTATTTCTTACAGATTTATTTTTCTTGATTAGACCTCTTCTCAGGACTGTGTGGGCGTGTACAGACTGTCTTTGATTCCCTAACTCTCCTGCTGGCTTTGCTGCACCTGTTAGGGTGGAACAACTTACACCTTTAACATTCTTCTTGGTACATGGAGTCTGGTGACCTCACACAGTTCCCAGCATTGCAGTGCTCACCTTCAACCAGAGCAGAGTTCTAATCAGCCATAACTGAAAACACCTGAGGGCCTTTATGTAGTACTGAAGGCTGCGATTGAACACTGAATGCATCACAGCGGCGGATGCTCCTTCAAAGGTGGCCTTCTTTTCCCAAATTTAGAAGATCCAATGGATGTATCCTTCGCAGACCAACCTTTCCCACAATTCATTGCATGCAAGAGAATAAGGCGAGCGGCTGAGCAGGATGACACTTTAAAATGTTAGTATTGGGTTTCAACTCTTGCAAATAACTAACGATACAGACCGACTCATTTAACATCGCGTGGTTCGTCATCGCGGTCTATGAAAGCCACACTTTTGTAGACTGCGTCTTTAGAATGATGGTGGCCCCGAATTCAGACGCAGCTTGAGAGTGTGTTTGCATACCAACGTACCGCATACTACATACTCAATCAAATTTTATTTTAGTGTTAAATATTGTTTCCACAGTACATTATATATGTAAGCTTCACTTGTCAGTAAACTGATGTTGCATACTCAGATATTCTTGCTAATCTAGTACATGTCTGGGTATTTCTCACGTACACAAAATCCACATACATACAGTTGGAATGGTAGAGTTTAGCACCGTATCAGCACTAGTATTGGTGTCCAGCATTAATTCTAGTGGTCTTATAAGCCTACTATTTCTACAGGGGCTGAAAATGTAAGCAGTATGACTGATGACAGATCCAACATGCAATATTTCTTTAAAGAAAAGGAAGAAAATCATCTATTTAAATATGCTTAAATGTAGCAAACTATTTGTACAAACCATGGAATCTCCAATAGAGATAAACAGGATTGCTGTGTCAAACAGGCTGCGGTCCTGAAAACCTGAACACAAGTATCTCTGTAAAGCTGCTGTGTGTTCAGTGAATGAGTGAGATTAACTTTCACACAGGATACGGACCTCAATGCTGTGATTTCTGCAGGGTAGCACAGAGGAATATACCATGTTTTTGGCAAATAAGTTCTTTGATCAACTTATCATGGTGTGCCAACTGGGGTTAAAAATAAAACCCACTGCTTTTCTCAGAGGGTTTCACGCAGCACTTTGATCTTCCATTAGACTAGCACAACATATTTGGATGTATTCAGTCAGAACTCAGTGAGACGATTGGTTCTGGCCAAGAAGAAATGTTAAAAATACTGAAATTGGAATAGAAATGTTAAAAATGTTTTCCTGTCTTTGGCCAGAATGTGAAAAGCTTGCCTGTAATGCTTTTCAAAGGATATGCTGCTCCTCAAACATATATTTGTTTTTTGAAGAAAAAGGGTCTCAAGCTGTTTTTCTAAAACTTTCTCAAGTTGTTGTAGAGAAGATTAAACTCTGAGATGGTAACATAACCATAAATAAAATGAACGTTTCTTGATTAATTATACAGCAGTATGAAAAATCAATTTTGGATGATTACAAAAAGAAAACAGTTCCTAAAAGTTGGACAAACTCTGAATGAGATGTATTTCTTTTGTACACAACAGGCTACCGCTGCTGCTCCTCAGTTTGTTTTGCTTTGATATATCACGCTTTTTACATTATTTTCACTCTGTAAAGTCACCAATTACTACAGGCTCACAGTAACAGACATACATACATACAAAAGACACACACTCTCATGAGCACAACCGAGACAAAGACACGCACACTCTGGTGCAGGCTGGCACTCGTCTTTGCCCGTCTCGCGCCTTTGCTCCATCGACACAATACTGTCACATTTTGGTGTGTCACATGGGCTCGGAGACAGACAAGGCTGTATTATCAACAACTGGCTGAAGCTCAGGTCCTGTGTGTGTGTGTGTGTGTGTGAGAGCTGGAGTTCAGTGCTCAGACTGCGTGTGTGTGTGTGTGAGAAGTAGTGTGAGAGTTCAGGTTAAGGCTGAGCTGTCAGCGGCAGACAAGCACCGTCAAGTCTCCCTCCTCTGTCTAACACACACTCAGCCCATCGCCTCGGGAGGTGAGAAGCCGCTAATTGGCAAAGGGCAAAACACACACATGCGCGCTCACAGTACACATACACATGGACTGACGGTCAGTTGCAGTCACACGCGCACACACTAGAACAAAAGACAGAAACACAAACAGACAGATGGACACAGACGTCTGGCTCTGAGAAGCAGTGGTACAATGAGCTGTGTGAAGCAGACACAGTACAACCTGGTAGACGAGAACACATTAACTGCAGCTAATAATACACACAGTCTGCTTGCTGACTTTCTCTCTCTTGTAGCTTTCCCACTTCGTTAATTTTTCATGGCTTGCTGTTTTTTCTTAACTTAACATATTTATAGGCTCTACCTTTGCAGTTTAGCTTGCACACAGAGCTAACCTTAAAATGGCAAAGCTCGCCCTTTGTATGTTTTTTGACTTAAATAAAGGTTAAACTAAACAAGTGGCTGCAGTCCCTGAGTTGAAATCTACTCTAAGGATACAATTTGTAGAAGATGTATACATGCAAAGCATGGAATATGTCTTCTATTTACTAGCACCTCCATCTAGTTTACATTTATCTTGCATTTGATATGCAAGTTATTTTGTGTTATTTGCAACATGTATACTAAAATGTTGTTTTTTCCGGTCCATATTGTCATGGATAAAAACTATGTTGGAAAATTTGAACACTTAAGAGTTCCATGATAACTATCTACCATTTCTCATGTGATGCAAAACTAATCACAGTTCACTGCACTGAACATCAATTGGTTTATTTTGTGTGTGATTTTTACAGATTTTACGATTTACCACAAAAAGAGCTTTTACTAATATTGTGCTATCAATTTCAACCATATTTAACGCAGTAGGCATAGATGTGACAATAATGTCTGTAAGATAAGCAAGTGAACATTTCCATCTTTGTGCATGTGTCAAGATGTTTGGAATATTTAATTTATTACAGGTGTGTATGCATGTAATGCTATATCACGGCAACAGAATATCACAAGACAGTAATTGTTCTGTAAATTCAATTAAGAAATGGTTTAAAATAAACAAACTTTGCTTTGTATTTACAATTTCACTCTCATCCATGTTTTCTTGTCACTCTCTTCTTCTGTGGCGTAACTCATCACATCACACAAGATAATCTGAGAATGATCTCATTCTAAAAAGAAGTGTATAAGCATAATAAAAATTATTAGAAAACATTTTCTGTTCCATTACAATAAAATAAAGATAAGGATTTTCTAGAATTAATTATCAAACTAAGGGAACTTTAAAGACTGAAGTTTTTCTTACTGTACAAAAATAAATGACAGCAAGTAGACTGACTGCCTGTCCAAACAATACCAGAAATAACATATAGAAAAAGGTCAACATATAGATTGATGATTGACACTTAAAGAAACACTAGAATTAGCATTACCCCATAATACTTTAATTCCCCTAAGTCTTAAACAGTTTGGCACCCTGTGATGTTGGAAATATTTACCTACAGTATCTCCATACGTCTACATGTACACACATCATCATCATTATCAACAGCTGTCTTTTAATTGAACCCAACTTAACAAGCTTTGCCTGCGCAGCTTACCGTCATCAGTACTTTAGCAGCCCATCAGAGGAAACAGGAACGAGAAAAAGATGCGACAGCAGCTACCAACACAACTCTATGGCCACAGCCTGTTGGCTCTGACACAAGAATCTGAACTTCACAACGCACTGGAGACTGACTGGAAGGAAAGATGCAAAAGAGAGCTTAAGAGAGAGCAGATGGGGGTCACAGGTAGGTAAACAGAGAGGCCAGAGACAGAGCAGTCAGAATGACGCAATGACTCAAAACTTCTATAGGTCCCTCACTGAAACCTTCGGGACAAGCAGAGGCAGCGTAGTCCGGGAGGGGGCTTATGTACAGCCAACCAGCCAGGCAAGGAACAAAACACACCCTTAGCATGCAACTTGAATGATTTCTACCAGACCCACACATAAAAAAAACTCCAGCCGTTCATGTAGCTCACACAGAGTACAAGAGAGCAGAGCTCAGTAATTAAATGAACGTAAACCCGATCAGTGAGCTGGAATACATCGGACAGTCAGACAGACCAGTGCTCTGCACTGTACAGTATCACATATTGTATATGTATATGTTTTTATAGGACTGCCAGTTTTTAACTCTGGGTTACTGGTCTGGAAACTGGCATCAGTTTGTTGTAGTGGATGCTGAATTAAATGCATCTTGAGAATGTTTGGATTAGCAAAATTCTGCAACAGAAGTTTATTGAAACTGGGATACTAGGTTAGTAAAGGTAACCAATGTGGGTATGCTTTAGAAATGTAGCCCCATTTAACAGTTATAATGAAGTGTCAGGGTCCATTTTTTAAACTGTTAGTTAGCACAGCTGGTGGAGAGGATCTCCTTCCATGTTTAGGAGGCAAATGTGTGGAGGGTTTATGGGATTCACAAAATAAGTATCACTTAGTAACTGAACATGGTGAGAGGATGTGTTCATGTTGATATTTCACAGCCTCAATGATCCTCACCCCACCCTATAGTGTTAAAAACTCCATACAGTTCTGTAGCAACATCCCAGATGAAGCTACTGGGTGACATCACCTCATCACAGGCACCGCGTGTCTCATCTGCATAAAAAAGTTAGGGTAACTTAGCCCTGGCCTAAAACACGAGTGACAGCTAGGGATATTAGATTTCTAATCTAGCTTCCCAGCTAGCTTCTTCATCAAATCAAACAGGGCAAGACAGCTAACGATACACAAGCAACACAGTAAAAAATACTTCTGTCTGTCTCAACTTATGGTAGTGAATGTTACAGGTAGCACGGAGGTCACGGACAGTGGGAGGCAGCGTTGGCTTGCAGGGACTGAGACATAGCGGACTGGTGCTGTGGCCCCGGCGGATGGATGGGAGCCAGGATTAGCTTGCTTGCTGCTAACCTAGCTGTGCTAGCCTAGCTCTGCTGTCTGGCGCAGCTTGGAAAGCAGTTCCAACTCCGAACAGCAACTTCCACCGTCTGGCCCAAAGTCAGACCCCACACCGGACAGCCTGATTAGCGTTTAGCCACACCAGCTAGCATAACCAGAACATTCCTCCAGCCGCCTACGACTACAGAATTCTGCAGAAATAACACACCAGAGTAGAGTAATAACTTAGAAAATGTCGCAGGCTTCCTACCTGTAAATGCAGTCGCTAACGTGCTAAGTCGCCGTGTCTGCTGTTTTAAGTCTGTGATGTTGTGTTGTTAGACGTCAAGTCCAACTGCACTACAGTGGTTTCCAGTCTGGGAAGCAAAATAAAGCCCAGCTGCCCCACTGTACAGTACATGCTGCTGACAGCCGCGCTGATCATGACGCTTTGGCGACACCTGCAGGTCACATTCTATATAGCAGCCAACTGGGCTGAAAGTATCGGATCCTTACAGTTACTAAGGTCACAGGTCGGGAACAGAGAAGCAGCAGTGTCCCCGGTGCTGGTAGCGGGAGCATCCCAGACAGATGGCTCTCAAGAGACAGTGCAGGTGCGTTGTTATTCCCATTTCATCATATCGCCAGCAACTGTTTGCTGCATGGTATAATGCATGCCATTGAAGTTGTTTGATGCCCTGCTTTATCCTTATATTTATTTACCATTATGTATGTTTACTTATTGCTTTTATTGTCCTGTGTACACAGGACACCAATGCTAAAGAGTGAACTGTACTTAATGGACCACTCTGTAATTACTGTATAAATGAAGATTAAATTAATAAAAAAAATAACTGCCAGAACTAAATATACAATATAGTATGTTGCTGTATAATTACATTCTCTATAGTTAGGTCAGTGTTTAGTTAATGAATCCCATTCAGATCTAGGAAGGGAAATAAAAAGGAAGCTACCCATCAACCATATATTCTTCATAACAACCCCTCTGACAGCAAAATTATTTGGAATCATTAAAGAAAGCCAAGCTATTTATAACAAAACTTTATTTAAAATGTGTACATACAATATATTACATTATATACCATTTAAAGCATGTGCAAATTGTAAATCAAAAAATGTCAGGGCATGTTGAGAGCAGCCTGTGACATTATATGGCCTTCATATTAAACCTTGTTCTACACGCAGGAAAATAATGCTCAACAATAGTGTTTTTCATTTCCAAAATGTAATCACGTGTGACACCTAACAGTTTAATAACACATCCTTAATAGAGTTTATGTACATTTCCCCATTTCAGTTCCACAACCGATAGTGTGTGAATCCAACCCCCCCCAAAGAAAAAAAATTTCAGCCACGTGCCCCAGAGCCAAAAGAGGAAATGGGGAGCAAATTTTCAGTGACTGGAACAGTGACTAACACTGTTTTGCCATGGAAACCATACTAAGCAGGCCTGGCAAGCTGCCAAACAAAACCCCCACCAGAGGAAACTCTTAGCATATAATAACAATCATTAACCATTCTAATGTTGCTGCGAGCTGCCCTGATCGTGACTAAATGAAGTACATCTGGACCATTTGGAACTAGTCTTGGTGGTTTGCTGGGTAGTCAAAGGGGCTGACGAAGGCCATTTTGCAGGTGGGCTCTGCGTGATTAACGGCCACACCAGTACAGAAGACTACGACATTTTTATGAAATGTAGACAGAAGTTAACACGGCATGGTTAGTCCCAAAAAAACAAAACAAAAATATCCCTGCAGCCATGTTACCAAACAAGAGACAAAGGCATTGCTGTGTGACCAACTCATAGTAATCCCCAACATATCTCAACTGGTACTGTCTGACAGGGGCCATGGCAACAACAATGCTGTCTTGTGACATGACTCAGGGATAAGGCAAATACCAGATTCAGAGTCAAGTGACAAAAATCATTAGCTTTCTGAAATGCCAGAGCGGTGCAGACTAATTATGAGCCAGTCAGACCAAATCATTCACCTTCTGGCACAAACCGGTACAATCATGTTTCATGAGCCAGCAGAGAACACCTGTGCCACCTCCAGACGGGGCTCTGTTGGCAGTAGAGAGTCAGTCAGAGACTCCAGTTAATCAAATAGGATGACGAGCAAGGATTTAAATCCAGGGCTGCTTTTATTTTATCCTGACAGAGGAAAAGGCAAAGCTGCAAACTGCTGTTACTCTCGTCTGTCCCATGATAAATGGTACAGAGAAGAGCATCCAACCAAAACCAGCCAGCCAGCATGAGGAGGTGGCGTAGGATGGTAGGTGGTGAATTCAAGGCAATGCCTCACCGGTCAGCTGAATAAAAAGACTTTCACTTGTTTCTGACTGGATGAGCAGCAAGCCAGCGTGTCTGCCTGCAGTACTGGGCTTGAACTGGACGGGTAGCTTCAGATAGTGCTGTGATCTAATGGATGGGAAAAAAGACCAACAGTTAGTAGACAGTTAATAGACAGACAATTATTTAAATTGGAAAATGTTAAAAACAGGGTTCATACAGCTTTTTATGGTCGCATCTAAATTGTTACTAGAAATGCCAGGAGACAAACAAATATGACAACAGTATAGTTTCATTTCAAATATTGAAAGATTTTTAGTTTATATGATTGTGTAGATAATGAAACAAGCATTTTTCAAGGAGTAAATTCAAATTCAAGCATATTCCTAACCTTGGTTGGTTAAAATTGAGCATTTTCAAGACTTTGTGCGAACCCTGTTAAAAGCATGGATACACAACGCGTGCACCAGCACAGATATACATGCATGTTCACATAAAAATTAAAATCAGGTACTAAGGATGTGTATGACATATGCATCATGATGTGTGTGACATATGCATCATGACATACTAGACTAGGCAAAAAATAATCTTTTTTTACGATTCTATAAAATAGGAAAATGTTCAACCCTAATCTATGTGCACACAAAAAGGTAAAGCATAATGAATAGACAAATAAATGGGGCCGACGTGTACATTATGTTTAGTTTGGATGCGGCGAACATGAGAGGACATGATAAGAGCCACAGCATGCTGGGGTCACCACAAGGCTACCGAGGATCCACACAACACACCTACTGTAGGGCTGAGTCAGGTTCAGGTTGTGGCAACATCGATAGAGATAGAAATGTCATGACATACAATAGAATGTCTGACAATGCTTTATTTTTGTTGAGGAAGTGTGTTTTTTCCCCCATACCACTCTTACATTGTTTTTCCTATGTCAACAATACCAAATACATGTTGTGCCTATTCTGAACACAGTCCCACATCAGCAGAGCACAGCACAGCACAGCTGGTACCTGTGGCCAGGCAACCTCTCCCAAAGGCCTTAGTTAGGCAAAACATCAGTGCTACTCGAGGTTTGTGCCCTTTACAGTAACCTCATCCTCTGGGTCCCAACATCTTACAGGACCTCCCATAGTGAGCAGTTGCCATGGGAAAATGACATTACACAGACGCCAAGTTACATCACAGAGCATGTTTTGAGTTGTATTTACCAGTACTGACTTAACATTAATACCTAGCTACGATCATGAGAAATCTATGTAGAATCATCTAAAACCCTAAAGTGGACGTAAACACCATCAGAAGTAGACAGATTATAAAGCTCTGATTCTCAATGTGTCACCCAGCTACCATCAAAAGTGCCAAATAAGAGTTTCCGTTAGGGATAATGACCATTGGACTCACCTCAGGGAATATTTGGGATGCTTGATGTGGAAGGGCTCCCTAGGGTTTACAAATTTCAGCTGCAAGTCAATTAGAGAAGCCACACATCAAATATCAAATCCATGCAAAGCAGTCACAATTGTTAGGGCTTGTTATAACAATAATCATTCAGTACAAATAAATCAAGTCATTCATGCAATGTATAATCTATGAGCAATACTGATCACAGTACACAAAGTGAACTAGTATCTACACTGTTCAAATCTCAGGTGTGATATGGATAGATAACTGATAGATATGAATATCTATGTCCCAGGTGACCAGTTCACATTTAAAAAGCAAATAAAACATTTTATAGACTTCCTTGTTCTCTGACAGCTCATCTTTTTTTGGAATAGACAGTCCTGTATATGTACATTCTGCATTTCCATTTCTGCTGCAGTAAGTGAGAGAGAGGAAAAAAAAAAGAAAAGAAGTATTCCCATCTTAAGTCTTCATCAGAATAAGGCCTCACCTCGTGCGTGTCGGACGAGTTGTTGCGGATGTTGACCTTCAGAGTGCTGGACTCGCCCACCCGCGTGGCTGGGAAGTTGTACAGATCTTGTGGAGAATACACACCCCTCCGCACAGCCTCCTCCTGGCTGAGAATTACAAACGGTGTCAGTTCAAACACAATCACTTTCTAAAGATGAGACACCTGCTCTAAAACATGACCAACAGTACATTAAACTTAGTCATTGTGATGTTCTGAGACTCTTAGTGACAATACAGCAAAGTCATTCCTTGATTCCTTGAAGTCTTGATTTTCAAAACTGAGTATTTGATGCTGAGTTTTGGAACCACCTGGTTTTGCCTGCTGAGGCATCAGGTCTCTTCCTGGTCTTGACTGTGGCCTCCGTCTTCACCAGAGAACAGTCTCCTTCCTGTGGTCCTTCCACTGGTCCAGACTTTATTCCCTTTAAACACACAGAAAACTTTAGAATCTTGGCTAGTATGCTCCTAGAGAGCAAAATAACATGACTGTCATCTCTATACTACTTCACAACTGCTGGTTAGTAAAATACAGTTGAGAAGAAATACCCTCAAACATTTTTCAAGTATATCATGCACCACAGATTTGACTTTGTTACTGATGGTGACACACATCACTGCAAAACATCACATGCAGACATGATAAAAACTAAATGTGAAAACATTTCGTTCACGACAGACTGTCAGGTACGTATCCAAGTTGCAGAATTGTATTTAATACCACTGAAGGTTTCGGAACTGCTGCTGTAACACTGCAGCAAAGGAATAAGGCGGCAACAACAACAAAAGCACTACCATCATAGCCACTTAACCTACTTATATGGAGCCATCTATTTGACATCCCACTTGCTGCGTATGTGTGCTCATAAGTTAACTGGGTCTGTCATAACACTTCACATTAAAGCAGCACACACGCGAAGCCTGCAGGCCCCATCTCAGCAGGGTGGCCCTCTTTGCCATCCCACAACCCACTTTTCTCATTTGTTAATTCCGTCGCTAACACTACAAAGCCATAGTCAAGGTACTACCATATGGTAGTGGGGTTTGTTTTGTAAACTGATAAAAAGGTAATAATAAATCTAATGCTTTAAAGTAAGTATTTTCCCCATTGAGTTGGTTTAAGAGTGAAACAAGTTAATTAGTGAATGGATATCATTGTTGTACACAGTGTCTAATAAAGATGGTAGATAAAAGTTTGTCTCATTTAGATTTGGACATTCTGCTTTGTTGCTGGGAGAGAAGGATGAAACACTGAAGTAGTAAGAGGAATGTACTTCATTAAAAGGTGTAAATAAAGCATGGTTAAAGAGAGCAAATAAGAAAACTGATGATATTTTGACTATTTTAGGAGTATACCAAAACTGAATTATAATGACAGCTAAGTACTTTAGTAATCAGTTATGATATGTGAGCAAAAGAGACCAACACCAACCCAAAAAAAAGGACAAAAATAAAATAAAAAATAAAAAGATAGAGCCCTGAGTAAAGTAAAACAATTACAAACGTTTTGACAGGGACAGTATTTTGGGCAAAATGAGACCTCTAACATTACTACAGAAGCTCAGTATAGTGACTGAATCCCACAAAAAATTATAAATGAGTCCTCACGGTGCCACAGAGTTGAAAGCGGATTCTTGTTTTCTGCTGGGGCTCAGACACAGGGTGGCACTCCAAGTCCCAGAACTGGGCATAGTCCCCTCTGTCCCTGGGCAGGAAAGTAATAGGAACCTGGAAGGGAAAGAAAAACATTACAGGAAAGGTTTAAAGAGCAAAGTATGGAATAGTTCAGAGGAAGATTGTAGGATCCGTGTACGTTTCACAGCAGTATTTTTTCCACAATAAAGCTCAGGTCCGGACAGAACCCGATTTTGCTTGAATTCGTCAAGGCATTGGATCAACAGGGTGCTTAAGCTTGCAGTGCACCACAAACAAGGATTGTTTGTTTGACTGGATTTGCTGTAGTGCTGTTCCTCCAGGAGAAAACTCCAGTGTCTTATGTCTTTAGACCTTTTTAATAATGGCTGCATTCTATTTAGATGTACCACTTCCAGGGCCATGGTATTGTGCACACTGTCTAGTTGGCATTACTAAATGAAATGGAGCCATCATTAACATTACGTTATACTGTTCTAAAAACAAACAAACAAAAAAAAACAGTATATCTACACAACTTAAATATAAAAAGATATTAAAGAAAAAATATTAAACAGTAAGTAGTAGTAACAGTGTCCAAGTACTCAATTATAAAATATAATTGAGGTTTTTCCCTATACTGCTGACACATTCAACATGTTAAGTGGCCTAGACTATAAAAGTAAGCATTGGTATGTAGTAGGTCTTTATTGCCGACTGTTCATCAACAATAACTATTGGATGCCATATATTTGTAACAAGCCCTATGTTTTGAAACCATAGAATATATGTTAAATTCTACATTTTATATTATAATTTTTTCTGAATGTAGCGATTGTGTTCATGTGTTGACCCTGTAGGCAAACAATGCTGACCTGGTGGTTTAAACATAACCTACTACACAACACTAATCAATGGATCATGGGTTACTGTGGATCCACCTGAGCTAGTAATTGCCAGTATCACAGCAACCCACGACATTTGCAGTGAATCTGGTCCCATCCCTTTACAACAACTCGCTCTAAATATTACTGACAAGCCTAAATGGAGGAGAGTGCCTACCTGGATCTTCTCGTGGTCTCCCAGAGTGCCTGATACCCTGGAGCATCTGAAAGCAGTGTAAGTAGCCCGGTAAACATCTCCAGTGTGGTCAACCCCCTGAGGAGAAGGAGAGACCACATCACACAACATTAAATCAGGAGTGAAAGCCTACTAAATACATTCACTACCAAAGAGAATCACAAAACAAAAGAAAATAATTGAACTGCACTTACACAGTAAGACAAACTAAATTCAAAAGAAATACAAAACAAAAAAAAAAGCACATGTTCCCCAAGGGAGGATAGTAAAGAGAAGAAAAAGAAAAACAGTAAACAGGAATGAAAGAGTTGACAGAAGAAAGATAATGAAGAAAAAAGCACCTTGACATATGGTGGAGCAAATGATGACAGGTACCACCTCACTTCCACTTCCCCATTCTGCACCTCCAGCTGGGCCTCTGAAGTACAGAAGTAACAGTGTGAGACACACACACACACTGACACACACACAACACAAAAACCTGACTGTCTGAAGATGGAAAATATTTCTTACTAAAACTTTATTAAGCTTCTAGATGTTTTAAATTCAGGTTTCGGTGAATGGTCAGTCACCCCCCTACCTGATGTTTCCCCTGAGGGAGTGCTGGGGAAGATGATGGTCTTGTTGCTGATCTCCACTAAGGCTTGAGGTGCTTGTGGGGTCTGCGGGGGTAGTGGGGGCTTCATGGTGAGCCTGGCCACAGGCAGCACTGGGGTGGCAGCCTGAGGAGGCAGGGCTGACAAAGTTGTGTCTGCTGGGGCTGCGGACACATCCAGAGCCAGGTCCTGACGAATCTGGACCTTAATCAACTGAACCAGTAGTCACATTGCACACATGTAGCTCTTGATAAGTTCTCAAAACACAAGACAACATTCATGATTGACTGGTCTTGAGGGGTGAAAAGCTGTATGCCTTAAGTGTTATACCTTCTGTTGACCGTCACACTGAACATAAATCTGTCCACCCCATGGCAGCAGGGCAGATTTTGTTGCTAGTGAAGGGTTGGGGCTGATCAAAATCTGCAGATGGCATCTAGTAAACAATAATTAATAAATAAGACAAGTAGAATAATAAAAATCACACAAACATACACTACCGTTCAAAAGTTTGGGGTCACATTGAAATGTCCTTATTTTTGAAGGAAAAGCACTGTACTTTTCAATGAAGATGACTTTAAACTAGTCTTAACTTTAAAG
>JAVQJD010046574.1:0-24691 GCA_036023655.1 Nannoperca australis | reverse complement strand
CTTGACTCTATTTTCTATTCATTTCACAACGTATGGTGGTGAATAAGTGTGACTTTTCATGGAAAACACAAAATTGTTTGGGTGACCCCAAACTTTTGAACGGTAGTGTATATCAGTTTCATTTACATCATTTGAGCATGAATATGAAGGGAGACATCTTGAATTGTGCCAGCTATTCTCATCCTGCAAAAGAAAACCCACTTAACAGATGTTTGCACTTGAGTAAAATATGTGTTAATGTAACTGGCAGCTGCACATTGATATTATTTGAGCACCATTTGTTTTCTTCCGATAAAAAAAGAATTGACGCTATTTAGCAGAATTTCGGGAGCAGGACCACACCCCAATTACGTTTTTACGAGGCTTCACCCTCCCTCATAAATACCCTCCTAAACCATCTTCTCGTTTCACTCTCGCTTACTGCTTTGTTGTTTTTTCTGGTGTCACTTTGTGGGAAAGCAAAGCTGAATTGTTTCATTCCAAAACTCTAAAGAGACTTCATTTGATGTGGGAGTTATAGAACGTTAATGAATTGAATTCACCCTTCTATAGGGGAACTTCTCAAAATTAAAGATATGTGGCTTCAAATCTAATTAAAATGCAGTCTTGATGAAAAACAATTGCGAAGTTGGTGTGGGGAAAAAATACATATTGGGATAATGAATGGGGAATTCTAATGAAAACAAAGCATCATCACAGATAGCTAATGAACCAAACACTGTAGTGTACTGTACTCTTTCTTTAAAGATCAATTACACTAACGATGCCAGTGTGTATCCCTGTGTAAGTGAAAAACTCTTCACGGTGCATCTAAATCCCCACTGTATGATCTATCTGCTGTCTCATGGTGTCTAAATATCATTTAGCTATTGCCATGTACAAAAAAAATGAATGGCATTTCCATTTTTGGACAGAGTACAGAGACACACATCAAGGTGCAGAAAGCTTTTCAGGGATAAAAATGGCCTGAGCAATAATCAAACACTATGAGTCCTTTCCAATAGTCCTGACTCTGCGAGTAAGAGGAGCAAGCATCTGCCTGACATGATAACCATTGATTTCCACGCCAGTAGATCTCCATTCTCCAGTGTCCCACTCTTCCTATGTGATACCCTCCCACACCAGGGAGCCTCGTTGAAACAGCCCTGTTAATGAGACACATTGCCAGGAAGAAAGAATTCATTCAAGAGAGAAAATCAGCAACAGGGTTTGTGCGTCCAAAAAGAATCTGGCAAGCTTTATTCATTCTTCATGTATTAGTCATATTCTTGAAACGTCAGAGGCTCTGTGGAGATAATGTGAGGTTTACAGACATCCCCAAAAGCATGTGCAAACACATTCAAGATACAAACTCACTTGGGCCAATTTAAAAGCATCCTGGAGGAGCTTGTTTTCCTTTGAGCGCTAATGGGCTTCAATGAAGTGTGGATCATTCATGTTTTAGATGTCTTGAAATGTTCTTGCTAAATGTCATAAATGTATTACTCCTAGAAACTCAGCATGTAAATGTTTTGAGACACGACCTTTGCTGGTGTGCCTATTAAGGATTTGTTTTGCCTTCTAGATTAGCACCCATGCTGCACCAGCCCTGATTTATAATTGGGAATTTAATGTAACACTGTATTTATATTCTGTTCTTGAACACCCAGCACTTATAACTTATGTCACTGTAAAGTAATTTAAGAAATTTTGAAGGGCACAGCCAGTTTTGAAGGACACATTGGTTTCCAGTGACAGCTGAAAAGTGGAACATTGCAGGTTTAGTGTGCGAGTGAGTGAACCGACAATTAAGTTTGTGCGTCTAGAAAGGATTCAGGTGAAATCAGAAAGTTATTTCATCATCGGTTGCCATAGAAACAAACTGTGACCACGGGTGCTAGTAAGTTATAGAAATGGAAAGCAAAGAGATGTTTCATACTGGTCAGGAGAAAACATTAGACCCTATTGAAGGATTGAAGGGAGCAAAATGGAAAAGTTGGCAGATGCTAACCATGGATATGAGGTATAATCGTAGCCTATTTCATAATCAATGCAAACTTCTGTCTGTATGGGAAATATGTAGGTGGAGCTAACCTAGCTTGGCATAATGACTGGAAATGGGGGAAAACTGCTTTCCTGGCTCTATCCAAAGGTAACAAAATCTGCCTTGTTTGTTTGTCCATGATAAACTGATGTGTGACTAACACAAAGCTGAGGAAGAGTAGGGAACTCAGACTGTTGTGATCTTGCCCTGTAATTTTAAAAGCCTAATGGCAGCATGCAGAGAGCAAAAATGACACATGTAAATTAGCTAGTAATGTCAGCTTTTCATTACAGTTACAATAATTGAAAATCACTTAATACATTTCCACCAATCTCCAAATCCTTGTTATTCAGTGTGTTCCTCTACATTACGTTTGCGTAGTGGATGAATGGACTCCTCCATGATAACCTTCAACAACACTCCTTGAAATGTTCTGTATCCTTCTAACACTGAGCCTCAGGTTGATTAGCCATTCAGTAGTTGGCCCTCTTCCTCGATACTCCATCATCCTCATCTATGGTCTGCTTTGATACACTGGAGACTGGGAGCTGCAGCGGGTCAGTGGAGCTTTATCAACTTAACCATGAATATTTATGACTACACATTGGGGGGGGGGCTGTGTCAGCCCTGCTTTCAGACAAAATATCATTCTGCATGACTGGTCAAAGCAATGTCTGTTAACGCATTGCTGAAGTAGTCAGAACTGACACTTCTTCTGACACACCGTGTCAAAAGAACAGCAGGACATATGGTTGCTACAAGCTGAATTAAACTAACTCCCAAGTTAGAGATGGTGATCATGTTCAATTGTAGTTTACAAAAAAAACTTACCATAAAGATGCGGCCGCATTTAGTCAGCCAGTCAACTCAGCTGGTTGCCTGTGCAGTAATCAATTCAGAAATACAATTTGCTTCATGCAGGGACTTGGAAGGATATAGTTTGACTGCACTTTGAACAAAAAAGTAATGATTTAAGAGGCAATTTGCCTCGTTTATAGATACCTGAAATCAATGAATGAAATAAAGTTTTTATTCCCTATTGTTAAAAAGCTCTTTTGCATGCTATATATTTTTTATATTTTATATCTAGTACTGTAGATAACTTTGCTACTGTATGCCCTGCAATTTCCCCATTGAGGGACTAATAAACGGTTTATCTTATCTTATCACCAAAGCTACTCTCAGACACTACTTTTTTAGTCTATGAAAGGCTGAGTACTGAGTCATTGTAAAGTCTGAGACTTCTCAGGCAGGTTCACGCCGATCTGAAAACATTTGTGATTGTCTTCCTTTTCCTTGACAGCATCATTCAACAAGACTTCTGCTCATTGACTCCTCAAAATAAAGTTGATTAAGTGCCCTGAGGATGCCTTGAGGGCTTGTTGCTGTAAGCCCTTTTCAGACATGGAATACTTTCATCCGTCTGTTAAATTAAGAGCATTTTCTCATTCAAGCATAGGTGTTTGTTATGTAAATGTAACTATTATTTAACTCCCATTTGCTTGCATGCTTTATGTAAAGCATTTTGCTGGATATTCACATTTTCACAAGAGAGTTAACCATCTCTCTGTAATGGAAATGTTACTAGGTCCCACCTAGCAGGATTAGAAAAGTCCTGAGTTTTAGGGATTGGTGACTTGCATCCTCATTAAGGTGTGAGACATTTAAAATTGGGATCACATGTAGCATTGTAGTATTGTAGCAGCAAAGATACTGTTGGCTGTCACTGGTTCTGTATGGACAAGAATCAATGCTTTGGCACAAAAAAGAGCTCAAGTGCTAAATGCTGGACCTCATGAGATGAGGTGGATGCCCTGTAGCTGCACCAGTTTAGTCCTCATTCTTTCTTCTTTCTCCAGGGGTCTTCAGACAGAGACTGTGTCTGGCTTTTTTCTAACAGTTTGTTTATCTTACCTCACAGCCATATCCCCAGGCACCATAACAGAGAACAGTTCACTGTCTGCAGCTGATAAAACATGTAGCCCAGTGTGTTGTGCTCATTGACATACCTGAGCCTCCTAGAAACCTACTCTATCTCTATCTGCTTGTGTTCAGGGCCTCTGTGTTGTTCGACCAGTCCAAGTTGTTGTCGATACTGTATATATTCTCTGGTAACCCTGGTAGCTTTCTGTTGCTTTGGAAATCCTCTCCTAAGATGGCTCTTCTTGTTCCACCTTGCCCTCACCACCATTCTAACCCATAGAAGGGGAATAATCCTAGTGAATTCTCCAAGTGACATGTGCTATACATATATAGGCAGAGGTAAAGAGAGAGCATGATTCAAAAATAATTCTTCAGGGTAAAGAGATTCACACCTCAAGCTTCAATCCAGGAAACAGAAATGCACAGGCTATAGCATAGGTACAACATATCTTTCACAGGCCTCAGCATACTGAAACCAACTTCTTGTGGACACCTGAGACCAAAGAGACTGCAGTGATACAACAAGCAAATACCTGGATGAGAGATTTATTACTTTGTGATCTGATCTGGTGAGAAGACAGCAGAGACACTTAGCACTCTGCACATCCACCACTTTGTTCTCTCACATATTGACAAAAATGTGAAGAAAAGAAGAGAGGCAGGTGTGGATGGAAGTCTAAGCATGACCAGGAGGAACTGAGTGGATGGCAAAACATATTCTCGCTTTCTACTGACAGGTGGACAGTTGATATTAGCTTGCCCCACGCGTTAGGTCAAAGCCAGACGGCACCCTGTCTCCTTCTGGTGGACAATCAGAGCTGCTACAATTCATTAGTTCATTTCTTTCTTTCCAACTGTTAGCAGTGTAGTAGCATAAATTGCGGATTAAACGCTTATGCAATAAATGAATAGATGGAACAAACTAATCAATGCAACTAACATCATTCTTCAAATTCAGATCTTTATGGAAAATGTACATTTTTGTGGAAATTGTATTAGACACTATGTTGGGTCACAGCTAGATGCCACCATGTCTTCCTCTGGAACTACCATTAATTCATATTTTCTTTTCTTTTCTAACTGTTAATAGTGTTGTAGCATAAATTGCAGATTAAACGCTTATGCAAGAAAGTAATAGATGCAACAAGATGCTTAGCTAGCTCTGGACCACAGGACAACTGCTGACCTTGAAGAAAAAGTCTAATATTGTAGGACAACAAACTTTACCACATTTGGTGGTAAGCATACATTTTTTGACACAAATCAGTATTAGCATTCTTTTGGGGGCGTGCAAGCAACCTGATGAAAGGACGTTCAATATTCACTCTCCTTTTAGCTCTGTTTTGGTCTCCACCAACTCCTGAAGGCATTATCTGGCTCTTTAGCTGCAAAATACTTCACCATGTTTACTTGCTAATTGCTATCTTTTCTGTTGATTAGGTACTTTACAGTGGGACTTTTATGATAAAAAGTCTAGAAACAATGCTGATGACAGCTATGAAAGTCAACTGAAACATTAAAGCGGCAGGCCGTAAAACCAAAACAACAAGGTGAAAGACACTAATGTATGCATAGAGCAGCGTAGAACTGCAGAGTTGGCTGATAATTGTCTGTTGGTTCCTCACTATGAGCGATCCCTTTCCCATTACACAGTCATTTAAATTATTGTTAATATAAAAATATTGCTGGTAGTAGCTTTAATTAAAATTTGTTAAGTTAAACAATATAAGAGAAATTAGAAAGAACAGTTTTAAGAGCACATTTTGAATCATCAGAAGAAAAGTTGAGAAAAGTTCATTGCTTTAACAGATGTCTCCAAGCCTGATGATACCACATTGGACAGTTTCCTTAGTTTCCTCCAATTATACTTTATATATTTAATGTGGACCAAATGGTGTTTCTACAAATCAGACTTTGTCTCAGCTTAGGGCACATCTGAATTTAACAGTCTTTAGGGATCTGCAGAATGAGTGTCCACGAGGCAAGGTGAAGATCACTTTAATGTGTCTCCCTTCAGGGTGTGGCCCCCTCAGAGAGTGTGCACTTCTCAAGACTCTCGGCAAAGCGTTCTGCAGCCTGTCCCGTCTCAGCACCGCATGGCAAGTGTCCTGTCGCTGCAATAATAGGTCGTGCCTCATTGAGCAGGCTTATTGGATCTTCCTCAGAAGTGGGGTAAGTGGTGTGCTAAATTGAATGCAATTCATAGTTTTTGGGCAGAGGGCCGCTCTGCTGTTACATTAGGTGTGAGAGAATGACATAGGCAGAGACAATATTGCAGCTGTTCAACCGCTACAAGACGCTCCTGGCCTTAGTGAAATCACATTTCAATCACTTTCAGCAGTCTCAGGTGACTAAGACAGGTGGTAAATGAGAACAAATGAGAACATTAAAATTACATCTTTAGATTTTTGGGCCACAGAATCCACAGACATTGCTAATTGAAATGTTCAATTACACTAAAGAATCAAATATTTAAAAAAATTATAATCACGCTAAAGGTAGCAGAAAGATCAGACCTGCTGTAAGTGTGCCAATGATGAACTTAACTGAGTCAGTAGAGCTGAATCCATCAAAGCTGACAACTGTATCCTGATAGTACGCATTCAACGTGAATTTCCATTCATCAGTGGGTGCTGTTTCAAAATGTGACTCGACTCTGAAGACGATCAGTACACTGGAAATAAGCTCTGTAATGTGTCAACTTCATGTTATAGTAGTCTAGTAAGGCCATAATATTGTGCGTGTCTTTATATTTAGTTACAACAGCAATTTGTGAATTAGAAAATATTGATTTCTTCCTAGTTAAAACATTTTACTAATGAGTTCAAGCTCAACCATGGGACAATGATTTCCATTTTCTTTTGCCACAGAGGGAAAGCAGCTCCTGTGTACATGATCCTTGCTCAGTTATTATACTTTCTACCTTGGGCATCTGCAAACTTGAATGCCTTGTAAGTTCCAGAATGAAAAATAATGAGTGGTGTTCAATTATGAAAACAACAACAACAGCAACAATGATGCTTGTGTATGCAGAGGAAACTCGTTCCCCAATGCATGCTAATTTGTTGACACTGTGTAAAGAGGAGCATATGTCTGCCTAGCTTCCTTTAAAGCTCCGCACTAAAGACCAGCTGGGTTTGGAGGTTTTGGTTTGTATTCCATTAGATGTATGCCAATAGTGACTTGGAAACAAGATTGTTTACTGGGCTATGTCTCTCTAAGAGGATTATGCGTCACAACAAAAGCCTAAGCTATTCAAGACTCTTTGGAACTTCATTCCTGAGCTTTTTCAAGGTTTGCACCTAAAGCGTAGGACTTTGTGATCTTCGTCACACAAAAATGTCCAAAATCACACGAAGAAGAGAAACTACAAGAAAGTAGCGCAGGTGGCTATTGGGACTCAAATTTAGTAGCCACAACCATGTTTCTTGAAGGAAAACATTGACCTTAAACATTTACTGATTTATTACAGGCCTCTTGAAGGGGAACTTCACATCAAGATCAGTTGTGGGGCTCGACAGCTTTCATGGTTATTTACTGCTTATGAAGTGCTTGGAGACCACTACAAACTAAGGGTGTGGCACCTGATAGGAGTTTTTGAACTTGACTAATACGGTGAACTAAAGGTTTGGATATTTTGGTTCCTGAACCTGCTTTGATTTAATTCTTCTTCTGCTAAAACTGTCTTCGCGGACATAAAATCCGATAAAATGGTTGTACAACTGTTTTTCTCAAGTCATTAAAAATCTTCAAGTAACAACTCCAAATGCAACTCACCATTGACTACCACAGCGATGTCCACAAAATCGATCTCGCCACGGGCCTCTACGCTGGCCTCACAGCGGTACACACCCTCGTCAGCCTTGGTCACCTGATGGATCTGTAGGTTGTTGTTTGCCAGCACCTGGAACCTGCCTTCACGGCACAGGCGAAGAGGAGGACAGATAGAGAGCCAGCCAAAGACAGAGAGACATAGACAGAGAGAGAGAGTGGGAAGAGGAAATGACAAAAGAACAACAGTGTATGATAGAGAGAGAAGCGAGATAAGAAAGTTAGGAAAACAGCAGAAGAAAATTGCCATCTCCACTCTTCAGTAGCTAGACTGTCAATCTCCACTTCAGCACATTTACCTGATAAAGTCCACACAGATAAACACTCACGCAATTACAGTTCCAAACAGTCTCCACTCTCTCCCATTGTGGCCACTGTGAGATTGGCCGGGAGTGATGAGGCCTCTATCTCATTCCTCTCAAGCAAAGATATTTATAACCATGCATCGTAATTAGAGTGAAATGATAAAAAAAACAAAAAAACTTCTTCTCCATGTTTCATCATCACCGTGGCAGCGGAGATTTGAATTTCAATTAAAAACGTGACAGATTCAATGGGTCACTCTTTCTAATCAGTGTTCAGGCATGCATTGTGTCTAGGAGGAGGGTGAGGAAGTTGTGTAGAGAGTTGTAAATCAGGGAGGAGATGAAGAAGAAATAAGGAATTCTAAACGACTGGTTCCTACTGTTGCACCTGCCTTCTATCAGAAAGATATTGTCTGAGTGCTTCTCTACCTCTATCTCTAAATTAAGTACCCTCCTGATATTTAATACCACTAAAGCAACCAAAGAGGGTGGCATCAGAAAAAAAGCAGTTTATATACACCCATTTTTTGAAAATAGCTCTTTTCAGACTATGCAGGGTGCTGGTTTGCACTTCATCTTAATCCAATCCCTCAGTTGTTTGTTAACATGGTTTCTGTCCAAGTTATACGCCTCCTCCAGGGCTGATGGGGTTTCTATTCATAGAAATGGATCTCGTTGTCTTATTGTAAATCCACACAAAAGAAGGAAATAGCATTTCCTAGAGAATGATATTTTTGGCACATTAGTGAGTCTATTCAATGAGAGAGAGAGAATCAGGACACATGGGCATTTCTTCTCAAAAATCAAGTGTATTTGGCGGGTTTACATTCAAAATGTAATCCTTTTGAGATTGCTGAACTCATATAACCATCAAAATCTACCAGTGAATAATTAAGATCAGTTTCACAGCTTGATAATGCTGAGTAATGTTTCATGAAGTTACTTTATCAAATACTCCACCAGTTGATTACAAAAGTCCCAGTCTTAACTTTTCCTCAATTACATTTTCTAAACCAATTTTTTTCTTGTTAGGCCTTTTGTTTTAAAAGTACCATGTGGAGTTTTTCTTGTGTGCAAAGTTATGTTAACATTCAGTGTTACTCTCCAAAACACATTTTGAGTATCCTTGAGAGGCAAAAAACATGTTGAATACATTTCCTTTCCTCCAAGAACAGTGTATAATGGCATTGCATGCACACGTATGCAGGTGCGTCCTGGTGCGTGAGATACTAACAAAACAGGGAGCCAGTTCTTCAAATACTCCACAGGGTACTTTTAATTTACTCTGATAGCTACTCTACTTAGTGACTAATTATATTACAAAAAAAACTCAAAGCAAACTCATTCTAACAGTTACAGAGATTCAAACGGCAAAAGAAAATATTAAAACATCACATTTCACCAAATTGATTTTTTAATTCATATTGTCTGAGAATTCAGTTTTAACAGGTATGTAAATGATCCTCCAGCGTATCCTCCATTCACCCCCCACAAAATGAAAGTAAAGGAAAAAAAATACAGTAGTCAAAGTAAAAAAAACAATCGCATTGTGAAAGAAGGTCATGAAAACTTACTGTGGTGCTCCTCAGTAATCTCTTTGTCCTGGTAATACCACACCACCACGGGCACCGGTGAACTAATGACATCACACACCACCTCCGCCGTCTCACCGTGGCGGAACTCCTGCGGTGACTGAACATCTCGAAACGTCAGCCTCTCTGAGAGATCAAACAAGATTGAGATGGAACTGATTTTTTTGAGTATTCAGAGCAGACAATTTATTGCAGGTCTGAACATCAAAAGGAAAATAAGAAGTAGAACTGCAGTGCTTTTACGGCCCTGTGAACTAGGACTGTTTTGAGACATCATTTAGGGTGAGGGGTTTGGAAAAGTTGCTTTAAAATAAATTCCATACCAATTTTCTGTCTGAGTTGCATCCCACAAGTGAGTGTTTGCCATTTATGAGGGCTTTTGCTAGTTTTGTTGATAATGCAGGTATAAGTACAGGGGTGACCTCTATTCGGCCCGGCAGCCTGTATTGCTGTTCTGAAAAGCCCAAGAACAGTGTGAAAGCTGAAAAAAAACTAATCACATTTTTTTCCTGGACAGAATACATTATTGGTTTTGGTAGCATTTAAAATGTCTGGTATACCGTCTTACCCTGCCCCTTTTTGATTTTAAAAGATCTTAAAGGCATGTGTTTTTGTGCCACATAAACAGGTTTCTTTCCACTAAAAATAACACGCCTATGGGTGATCATGTCATTATAACAAGACAGAGAGTTGATTCAATAGTTTTTTATATATTTCAGTCTGCAAGCCGAGTTGCCATGTGACGTAATGCCTCACAATTCAGACCTACGGTATTAGGAAACAATGTGTGCATTGGAAATGGAAGGAAAGCATTAAATCACAAAATCAAATAAAACAAATGCCAAATCCTGCTTTGACTGCTTTCTGGGACAAAGATAAGGCGGTTCTGGTGAAACAGCACAGGGGACAGAAGGGTGGCTGTTTTACTTGTTGCCAATCACAGCCATGACAAAAAAAAAAATCAATGAGCAGAGATTTTCTGCAGCATCTCTGTTTGCAGCATTAGACAGGAACACAGGCCGCCTTTGATTCAGTCTATCTTGGTTTTAGGAATGCTTCCTCCCTCTTGACAAAACATTTGGTGTTTTGACAAATTGCTTTTATGAAGATGCTGTTCTTGAACCAGCACTTCTACACAAACAGCATGTGATCCTTCTTCGAACCCTGCTCTTGTTCAGATAGTCGGCTTTGATGTGCGCCGGTTCTGGTGCCGCTAGCTCTGCAACCACCTGCTATCGTCTGCGTGCTGTATTGTGAAGGTGTGAATAAATCAACGACAGCTCCCCTATCAGTCCCTTCCGTTAGTGGGGCTTCAGCATTAGCATTTTGCTGTGTGATTTATGCCTGGCTGCTCCCTAAAATGAGCGTTCTCTCCCTGACTGCAGCCTCCGCTTGCCAATGTGCCTGGCATCTCAGTGTCTTCATTAACTTCAAGGATGCCTCTGCATGTTTTTGTCATTCACTCTGTTAGTTTCTTATCAATTCCCTCACTCGTGTTCTTTTTCCTTCCAAAATCTGTTGCTCTCCCACTCCCTCCATCTCTCTTAGGTTTGAACACTTCTGGTGTCACTTGTTCCTTCTGTTTGTATCCATTTCCTTTCTCTTTTGTTGTCATACTGCTCTACAAGAGAATCAGTAAGGGAAACATCCTCACTAAAATAACACACTGCACCCTTGACACTGGCAAATTGAGAATATACTCAGTACTCTGGAGTTGTAGTCGTTCGCCTACACATCACTGTGAGGATAAGTATCTGATACGTTGACGAGCCAATTTCCCTGGACCTCTCTCAACTGGGACCCAGATTTGTTCCCGTCTTTAACATTATTCTGATCTACTTTATTATTTATCACCTTTTATGGCTGCAAAGACACCAAACTGCTGCAAAGGATTCTGAGCAATTTCAGTGAACTTAAGTTTTCATTCAGGGAACTATTTAGACTTCCATCTTCTGTTTAGGCATAGCTAAATGCTAACAACAGCATGCTACATGCACACAATGATAATGCCAACATGCTGGTGCTAATGATGATGAGGATGTTAGCAAACTAATTAGCACTAAACACACAATAGAGTTGAGGCTTATTTAAATGTCATTAGTTTTGGAAGAACTGGTCGTTAACCAAAGTATTGGACACATTGAAATTGGTAAGTGGAAACCAAAGTCTTTAGGTTTTATCCTCAAGCAACTCTTCTATGTTTGTATGACGTTAAGTCCAGGCCCCTGTTTTGAACTCCAAACTGATCTGCCACTCAATGTAGCCTGATTATAACAGGCCATCATGAAGATGTCAGCAACTACTGAGACGATGTCAACACCTTCCCTCCCACAGGTCATAAATTTCATGTACAACATGTTGCAGCACAACGGCCCGTGCACCGCCCGAGGAGTCCTCGCCTGCTCCGGCTGTGCACCGGCAGATCGGCTGGCTGCAGCTTTAGGTTTTCATCCGCATGCTGTTCATGCAATCTACACCGAGGGCCCGAGTGAGTGACGCCTGGTTGCCATGGAAACAATGGTTTTAGGGAGCTGGTTATGTGGTGAATGAGGCGAGGGCTGAGTGGTGGCAGGTGTGATTGAAGCTGTGATGTCTCCCCTAATGGTTTGCTGGGTGAGGATGAAAATGGCAACCACACAGCAGGTGATGATTTCCACAATGTGTGCACATATTATTGTGCTTGTATGTGTGTGTGTGTCCTGAAATAAAATCCCTGTACCTTTCTCCAATTCAACTTTTGGAAGACTCTTGATCAGTCCCAGAGGATCTGGGTATTTGGGTTATTCACATCTCAGAATTTGCTTGCTTCTTATGTAATAGTGTCTTGTCTGTGCTTTTTGCGTGCATTATTATGTTAATCCTCCGCCGGTGAACAGAAGGTGTTGTAAGCATTGGTAAATGTATCTTTTGTACCTAAACACGGCCCTAGCAAGAACTGTGGAAACAGACTAAACCGGGTTGTAGGTGAAAGTAAACAAACCTCTAAAACTGTGGTGGCATCTCACTTCAAAATGTATGCAATTACATGGTGTTGTCTCTAGATAACTTTACTTTTTAACAGCTTTTGACCAACATTTTCTAAGAAAGAGGAGATCCTGTAGATCTTGTTACATACTGTAGTCAAATTCCATTAAAATAAAGGTTATAATCCTAAACTTTCTTAACTAAATGTAGTCCAGCTAGACATCTTATCACCTGCAAATGGACAAAACCCTTACTGCTGTGCTGCAGCTTCTAAAGTAAAGTTGTTCTTACTACACAAACCTTTAAAATCCACATTGTTGCTGTCAATTCAATTAATTTCAATACAACTTAATTTGTCCCTGCATCATAACTTGTTTCAAACTGGCCTTTTGGGACTGAATAACTTGACATGTCGGAGGGGTGATACCGCAAGTATCCCAAATATCAGTGCTGTCACTGCCAGTGAAACTGCGTCGAGTTTGTCTGTGCAAGCCCAGTAATGGTGGCATCACTATAAACCACAGCTTTTTCAAGATATCTACATTTAAAAACCAAATCAATGAGCCTTTTTTCTAAAATAAGTAGAATGAGGTCATTGTGTTATTGTGGATCATCATAATGTCAGCGCAACAGGTTTAATTTGAGGCTGTAAGGGGTAATGTTCTAGTGTTGCAATGCAGAATCCTTAAATGATTTCTTTTTTCAGTAAAGTAATAATAAGTAATAATTTAATATATCAGATACTTAAATCATCTTTTAAATTACTCACCATCTTTTAGGTTTTTTGGTTGTCCAGTATAACCCACCCTTTTATCAACTAAAAGCCCTACATTACCAGAACAAAACACATTATCTCAGTGTCCCCAAAAGTAGTTATAATTCTGCTCCCACATGTTTTATCTAATTCTTGTCTTAAGCAAATCACAGGAATGAGCTGGTAGGGTTTATGTCTGGGTTTATGGCTGTCCTGCTCAAGGACACTAACAGGACAAATGCTGGTTAATTCACTGCTCTCTATGAGCATGGACCCTGCGATGGTATGAGCCACCCCTGCCTTGTGACATTAAGATTTGCCTGAGGAATAGTGTCGGGTCAGCATGGCATGTTAGCCTCAGTGCCACATCCTTCATGATGCCTGGCAGGACCCCAGTCCCATGGCATTAGTAGCTGTCATTGTACTTTAATCACAAGAATGAGTGTACACAAAGCTCTCACACAAAGCGTGCACACAAAGTTAAAAGGTACACATGGAGCGAAAATGCACATGCACACAGATAGAGGTAACATTTCTAACATGCGTGAATGTGTGTGTGAATGCACGTTATCTGTCAAGCTTACGGTAGATTTCCAGTACAACTGAGGCCTCCTCAGTGCGGCCGCTGGCGTCGGTGGCCTGGCAGCGGTAGATACCCGCGTCCTCAATGATGGCGTTGTAAATGATAAGCCTGGCTCGTGACGCCTCTGTGTGGAGCGACATCCGCTTGGAAGGCGCGATGCGCTCGCCCTGGGGGTTGTACCACTCCAGCCTCACTGGCTCGCCGATAGCTAGCAGCAAGGTCAGAGAAAGAAAGATAAAATAAACTTTTACCAGCCTAGGATAGACATGTTTCCATGATTACTCCCACTCACACCTGGGATCTATTCAGGTCATTTAAATGCCTGAGGACATCCAATACAACATGCAACAAGTGGCCTCTTGTTGACTTCCAATAGCTTTTGTATTTTCCAAATTGGTCCAATGAGCTGAACCACCAACCCTCCAGTCCCAAGATTACTTGAATTGCACATGAGTGACATTCACTTCGCTTCTCTATGCATTTAGCCAGGCTAAAAGATGCTCAGCTCGCAGTAGGTCTGGAAAGATAATAGTTTAATAGCAGCTGGTTGGTTTTCCTGCTTTGTGTATGCAGCTAATGAGTCTAATTTACTGTTTCAGATATTTTAGTCCCCTTTACCCAGAACTATAAACGTTTTAAAGGCTGGATCAGATCCTGGCAGTGTGCCCTGCAGGAGTGTGTCTGAGACTGCCTAATCAACAACTACTGTTTGAACCCTTGTACACTTGCTTGATAGTCTAGCCCATTTTGGGCATTTGCATTCTCAAACTACAGAGACTGGAGAAGACTTTTACAGTGATGCCACTGAATAGGTTTCCTATTTTTCTGATGTATTTCACTAAAGTTTTACATGTCAATACTACACCATTGCTGCTTGCTTTGGTCTGCTGAACAGCCGAGGACCATCCAACATTGCTGTTGGAACTTGTCGAGGGAACAGACGGCCTGAAATTATATGATTATGCCATAATCTTGGATTTACATAGCTAATAAGTCTGTAAAGAAATAGAGACATATGTAGGCTGTCAATTCCACTCTCATTTCCAAGATTTTGCACGTACAGACACTAAACACAGAAGCTAATGGTAAGCCTGATGAAAAGCTAACTTCTACCCTGATTAAAATGGCATTCACTTATATCTTGTGAAAAGTCATCTCAGCTGGCTACTGTAGGGGAGGGTAGGGCCATCTGCAAGCAGCAGGTGATGTTTGCCTGCAAATTCCACCAATAAAGATGTCAGCGTGAATGGCCATTACTGGGCCTATCAATCATCCAGAAACAAGAGAGGAGATGGACACAGGCTTGTCCAGTCCCCTAGAGACAGGTGGCTGGATTTTAAATGGGCTTAAAAAAGAAGAGCAGAAAATAGAAGTAATGCAAGCTTGTGAAACCCATGTTGTGTTTAAAATAATGTCACTAGTGGCAAAAGATAAGCCCAGAGAGAGACAGAGAGAGCAGGAAGCAAGCGGTTTGAATGCTCTCTTTTCCCTTCAGTAACTATCACAAGATGCCATTGAGCAAAGCGTTTCATCTCCAGCTGCTCAGCAGCCAGTAGCAGAGGGTTGTGATGGTTCACCTCAAGAGCTCCCAGGTGGAACTGTGAAGAGGTGGCTTGATGTGGGGCTGGATTTTGCTGGAAACGATTTTGTCCAGCATGTACGCTAAATAGCTTATGACATGAATAATAATCTCAGTTTGATAGTGCACCAGTACATAAAGTTAAATCATGATAAATGAGCTGATTGACACATTTGCCTCTCAGTGTCTGCACTTTGCATCACAGAAAAACACACAGACTCTGGCTCACACCCCAGCATGCTAACACTGCTCATCATCACAATTTATCCAACAACCATCAGCATCACATCCTCAGCATGTGTGTCTGCTGCTCGTTAACTTCAGTGCCTGCAAATCTGATGAGGCAATCAAACACAAGCATTCCTAAAATCATATTACAGTACAAGCCATTCTTCTCGTTGCTACGCTTTTCCTTCACACGTGGTTTCCCACTGCAGCCTCGTGGTTCATGTGGGCCCTTGTGAGGAAGAGATGAGTGTCTAGCATCGCTACAGGCGTCTCTTTATACCTGTTGGCATTACAATGTTATCACCTCTTACCATTTTACAGTATGTTGACAGCAGAGACAGCTAAATATGGTGAAGTTGATGCAGCTTGTATGGTGACAGGCCATTTGCTTCACAGATGATTTGGGAAGACAGGAGTGTGTAGCATGCTTCCCTGTTTTCCAAACTCAGTCCTGCCTCCCTCTGCGTGTCTTTAGAACTGTGTGAATGGCTGGTGGAAATTTCTGTCAAACCTCTTAAAAAGCTCTTAAAATCTGCATAAGCTCTGGCATTATTACTGATTCTTGGCAAGAGAGAATGCTCAAGGACTGACTCTACTGAAGGTAGTGCGGAAAGACAACACCAATCACAATTTTAGGTGCTAGCAAAATGTCTAAACAGACAGACAGGAAAAGTCATCAGATTTTCTGACTGGCACGACACGTGAAACCTACAGCTCAACTTGGCTTTAATTTCAATTTCACATGGAAATAAAAGTTTTAAATGAGACCACGGCTAGGGAACAAAGCTTATCTGGAAGGTGTTTCAGACAACGTTCACGATCCTCCTCAGCTGCGAGGGAGCAATATAAAGCTACTGAAAAATATGAAGCGACCTAAGCCTCCTTCACAAGGCAGATTGTTGACTAGCCGTGCCCCATGGTGCCAAAATTAGCCAAGCACAAGCTGAAACACCCCCACGTGTTTCCCACGTATTTTCATGCAATCAGCTTCTTACTGTGAGTGATGTGGTCTGTGACATTGGAATTGTTGTTGCAAAGTTTTTCTGGAAATTTTTTGTTCATTTCAGTTGAGAGATTTCTGTATTTGTGTTTTTGCAACATTTGACTCACAATCTGATGACGGTTGTGTTAATGAATAATACTTTAACTTGAAACTTGATTGTTGGTGGTTTAAAGGGTTTTAAAGGAAAGGAAAAATACCTTTTTTGTTGAAATAGTAAGACTGAAGAACAGACAAGGATGATACATAAACTCTTAAAGACCGTCTTTATTTATATGTTTGCAGCTCTTACTTCGGTTTCACGGGGTGTTTGCTTTTTGCAGCTCTTACTTCAGCCCTGCTTTTCAGCCCACTCCAGTTGGCAGGACTGTATGTAAATATAGTAAAAAATTTGGCATAGCGCGACTGACCGTGGTGGGAAAGGGCAAAAGAATGCAACGAGTAACATAGACACTTCCTCCCATGCACTTTGATAGTGGATGGTGGCTACTTAGCTTCCACCCCAACACTCTTCTGCATCAAAGCCTTTTCCATTCTTCCCTGTTCTGTCGTTTTAGCTCTTTCACGTCTACCTTTGCCTTTCACTCTGTTTCCATTCACCTCTATTGTTCTACCCCCAATTCTCTCCTCCTTAGCACATGTTAGACCTCCACACCCCATCGACGCTCCTCCCAGTGCGTTTCATACTCCCTCGGCTGTTAGCTCCACACTGAGTGGGCTGGCAGGAGAGAAGAGGCAGCCAGCAGGAGGCGGGTCCGGGCCTGCCAGAGTGTGCTGCCACCCAACCGAGCCACTGGCAGGTTCCCTGTTATGGCTGAGTGTTGATATACCATTCAGAGAGGACAATGAAGAGGAGGGATGAGAGGGCCGGGGTGTCCCTGTGTGGATTAGTAACCGCTGGGTCACTCACCATATGGATAGCATGGATTGTGTTGTGTTGTCATACAAACAGACTTCGCAAGACCCCCTGCTGCATCTCTGACCTGCCTCCAAACACACACAAATACAGTTTACCCACATAAAAACAATGGTGTGTGGCATTTGTACCTGTGCAGATGAAGAACTTGGACTCTCCGACACTTATCTCCACTTTGTTCAAGGATATGGACACCTGGAGAGCGGCTGTAGCAGAAAACAAGAGGGATGGTGAAAGAGAAAACAGACAGAAAAAGAGGAATTTTGATTAGTTATTAGTTGTAAGAACACAAAACACAAACAGTTTTCATCATTTGCTGACTGGAGAGACATAATAATACAAAATTGCTTTCAAACAACACAAACATTGTGGCTCATTTTCTTCTTTGTACCAGATCCAAGCACTATTTTCTATTGTATGTCACAATTTACTGCATTTTTGAAAGAGACAATGTGCAGCTTACATCTTTATATCTTTCTATATAAATAAGAAGCTTCCTAGAAATAACCCACGTCTGCTGCTACTGCTAGCGTAGGACACATTGTCCCTGCTGAAAGAACAATTTATATATTTATATCCCAACTTTTACTGCTTTCAAAGTTACTGTTCAACAGAACAACAAAGCTATTTTACCATACAAAGCTCTGAGACAGGTTTGCTTGATACCTTCTATTAAGCACAATACTGTTTGTGACAAGCTTGTCAGTTTCAGAATGAATGAGATCCTTTCAGCCTCAGGTAATGCTATTTGCAGTTATCACTCTTGACAGTGGTTTATGTATTAAACAACAGTGGGATGGGAATTTAAGAAGCGGAGAAATAGCAGGGATCAGTAAATAACTCCATAGTGCTGGTATTTTCCTTTGCTGACAAAAACTTGTCATGCAAGGTTCTTTACATCCTCCGTAACAAATTGAGAGCAAACCACACACTGGTACAGAAAAAAAAGCAAACTGGAAATGTCTCTGGAAGACATCCATTCAGCTTAATGACATGGTAAAAATGGACAAAAACCTTGCAGTTGGTGGCAGTGCCACAAAATTTGCAGAGTCAAGTTACAATCAAAGGCCATTTGCCTGTGCTGGTCTATTGTAAGCGCCTCTAAAACGCCACACAATGGGGGCTCGGATGGAAGTTTTGTAAAGCTGAAGTAAAAGGTGGTTAGCTGAAAAGAGTGTGCATGATCTTGGTTGACATGAATTTGTCAAATGGGAGAAACAGCTGGAAAGTCAGGAGAAGAGTTGTAGCCACGAAGAGAATCAGACAAAGGAAGTGTGTGAATGGAAGCACAGCAAGATGGAGCGGAGAATGTGTCTTGATGTAAAATGTGATGAGTAATGATTGGCAACTCAGTGGAGAGAGGGTCATTTTTAGGCCACAGCCTCTCAATGCAGCACAGAGTGAGAGAGATATTTGATGATCCTGTCATTTCTGAGCTCCTCACTCTTAGCTCTCAGAGCTGCAAGTCTGGTTAGGCTCCAAAAACACACACACAGATTCACACACTGTATAATACTCTAATGGAGGTTAATTCTCTCTACAACGCTGGAACCTTAACAGTGGAGCTCAGGGCACCTGTCAATAATTGAGGAAATGAAATGATCAGCTGCGCCTTCTCGGGGGAAGACGGCTGCAGCCAACAGCAGCATCACACTGAAGCTGCTCTCTGGCAGTTATCACTGGGAGCCATCTGTCATGAGATGAGGCTGCCTATAGATGGCAGTAGAGGGGCACTGACACCTTCGCCTGAGGAGGCTACATGATGAGGTTGAGGAGCTGCCTTATCAATGCATTTGATCAATTATTTTGTGTAACCTGACTGTTACAGCACTAACAGAGGCTCAGGGAATCACCCACACACATGGAAATGATGAAGAACTAGTATACTCATGCATGTCACATTTATGTCTGGAAATATCCTCACATTTATAGTGAATAAAATGTTAGTCTTTGCACATGTGCACATGGATGTATACACCCCTACACACACAAGGCACAAACAGTAACTGTATCAACTGTACACAGTGCTATATACTCATGTTCATGGTATACGTTTCTACCACCATCTGCAGTTAGTGAGCAGCTTCTCAACTTACTTGACAGCATTGCATTGTGAGAGAAAAATGCCTATTGAAAGCACACAAAGATACTTCATTGTGTTACCAATTTTCTCATCGAAACACACTATTCATTCATAACTTGCTTATAATGAGTATGTTGTATAGAAGTGAGATACCACTACTGTCTATACACATACACACACTGTTTCAAATGAATGCAAATACTGTTCTGGCGTTGATTAATCATGTCTATTTAACCCGGTGCCCTTCCACACTGCCTGCCTCTGACTTAAGGGAGATTCCAATCAGTGCTTCAAGCAGTTTAAAGGTTTTCAATTATTAATTGATCCCAGTTTGTTCATGCTGTATGTGATTGATCACGTAATAGGTTGCTTACAAAATCCAGCAGGCTAAAGAAAAATGGCCTGAGTCATTGCTGTGAATCATATAATTAAGAAAATATAACCATTCAGTTGGCACTTTTTATGCTGAAATACACAACATTCCCCCCACAGCGAATAAACATTGACATTTTAATGAGAATTCTGACTGGATTTGAAATATGACAAGAGAGAATTTGTTTATTTAACACTGTTTCGCCTGCTGGGGACACAAAAAGACATGCTAATTATATACATTTTATCGGCTGCTTTCACCTGCTTATTACAGAGATTGGGTCAATATGTTATGAGCCTGGTAACAATTATCTGCTCCAATTATTAGCTTCTCCAAGAAGCATTAGAGACAAGTAAAATAAGACAACAGACAAAACCATTGATTGCCATTTGTAATGTGTCTGAGATGGTCAATACCGTACATGACTTGCCCGCTCACCTCAACAACATTGAGACTTTAATAATTACAGCATAAATTATGGAATAGCAAGTAAAGAGGCAGGACGTTGCCCGGAAAGTAGAAAAGAAAGAAGAGTTCCACCTCTTTCATTGTGGAGCACAACATTTAAACCCTAATTGTTCCAGGGAACTAATTTCAAACATCAACGTTTTATATACACATTTAACTTATCAGCTTTAAGCAAGACAAGGTTCATTTTGAAAGAAAAAAAAACATTTTTACAAATGAAAAGTGGTATAATAAGAGTAGAACACAGTCTTGCTCAATTCAATACCCTTGGGGGTTTTCATGCTATAGCCTTACATCGTCCAGTATGACCGGTAGCTACTTTTAGCTGCTATGTTAGCAAACTTTAGATTTATTGCTGCATTACCTACACTTCTGGGATGGTTTGCTGACTTATTGACTTTTCTGTACTTGTCCTACATTACTTAAAAAAAAATTTTTTTATCCCGTGATTGTCTCTAATGGCTAACAGTAGCCAATCTGTAGCAAAAGATGCATAGGCTTGATTCAAAACAAAATTATGGCTCTGTTGCTATCCATTTGTCAAAAATGAATGACTATAGAATGACTGTCAGAAATGACTATAAAACTATTTAAAACCTGTATGTATAAGTGGCTCGTATCAGTATTTTTATATTAACAGTGGGTCAATTGGAAAGCCATCGTATCAATCGCTCTGCAGTTTTTTGGTTTAAGATCCACAACTTTCCTCTCATCAGTGTCATTTTCAATGATGTCCATGCAGCCGTTTGCTGCCAAAAAGCTCTCATAAACAGCCTAATAGGCTACCTACTCAGCACCAAATAGCACACAGACAAAGATAGCAACTAGCTAGTGAATACAGTGGAGTATTTAGCAGCTAAAGAGCCTGGTACTGTGATATTATGTGGCTGTTGTGTTTACAACGTGTTGCCATGTGGCCCAAAAATAAAAGAAATCAATGAAGGCTAGTCTAAGTATCACTTTTGTATTTGGAGTTCAAATTTTAAATTGCCTCATGGTGCTTGCATTTTGTAAAACTTGTTCTTTTTAAGTTTCTTGTAACAATGCCAAATCATTACATTCCTCAAATGGAGGTCAGAAAGGTCAATAGTTTGCAACCATTGCAACAGTGTGCGAAACTTGCCAGCAGCTAAGCAAGTGTAACTAAATCTAGAACAGGCTAAAGTGGGCTAAATGCACCATTGCATTTAGCGGCAGGCTAAATTCAATGTTGTAATGACAGTGTGGAGAGTGTCCAATCAGCTGGCAGGGAGAGGCGGATGTGATCCTCTAATCCTGTTCTCCATAAAAAGACGTGGCCAAATAAAAATGCACCACAGAGAACGTAACTTTGTGTGTTTATTCATGTAAGAGCGTGTGGGGTGTATGTGTACTGTATATCTTTATTTCTGTGTGTGTGGGTGTGTGAGTGGGATGCGGTCTATGTGTCCGTGTGTCAGTGTATTAAGAACACAGAGTAGATAGGCCCTTAGGCAAAAAATGCTGCGCTTTAATTGTCTGTGATTTTGTGGAGGAGTTGAAGGGAATTCTTCTCTTGAACCACAGAGACAGAAAGAGAGCGAGACAAAGACAAGAAGTGAAAGAGCGGGTAGAGCAAGAGCAAAAGAAGGAAGGAGATAAAATACTAATTACTGTACTATTTTTTGTATTCATGCAAACCTGTGGGCCTTATGCATTTCTTCAAAGGTTTTAGGAAAGGCAAAAATAATCATTTCCAATAAGGAATTAGCTTCAAGAATACTAAACAGTCAGCATTCTTTAAAGCAGCTTTAAAGTTTCTCAGGTGAGCAGTGGTGTTTGGTACTGAGGGATTGTGGTGATCTCAGTGAACTTTGTTTAATAATTCCACTCTATTTAAACCTGAGTCTTCTTTTGTATTTTTGGTCATTATTTGTTATGATAAAACTGTACTTACCAAATTAAGTCAAGTCCTTTTTATTTAAATGTATTTGCCTCAAAGAGTTTTGCGATTTGTACAACATGTGTCACTTTCTTTCCTAACAATCTCCTATTTGGATAGGAAAAACTGGAAAAACTCTTAACAGGGAATAAAATAGGGAAAAACCTCAGAAAATGCAACAGAGGCGGGATCCCTCTTCCAGCACTGACAGACATGCAATAGATATTGGAAATGCTGAGTATAACTATAGTTAAATTACAATAAAGACAAACAGAATAACACTAGTGGATAAATCAAGTGCAAACAAGTAAAATGACGAAAAAGTATGATGACGCTAGATTATAGTCGAGTTTCTTCTGGTTACAAGGTGTGTCACATGACTATGATGACATGCATTAAAATGCCCTGTGACGAGTTTTAGTATTACTGGGTCGGCTCTCGGGCTGAAGATTGCTCTGCTGCTGAATCTGACTGGAAAAGCCATCCTTTCCACGGATATAATTCATTTACATTCCTGGAAGTACTGTTGCAGTGAATTAAAAAAGGAATCAGCATCGGATTGACTCATTACTGTTCAAAACAATCCCTCCAAAGTTACTGCATTACCCTTTAGGATTAAACAGGATTGAATGCTGGAAAAGTATTGTTGTATTCTGATGTAAAGCAGGAAGAAAAAAAGACATATGTGTGATTAGCCATCTCTCACAATGACCTGAGCCTGTGAGGCAACACACTAGAGAAATATTATTTGGGGGAAGTGAGGATAAATTACGTTTCATAGCAACAGACAATATTACTAAATTATTTTCATTCATTTCCTCTGGTGCAGGCAGAAAGATGTGAGTAGAAGGGCAGTGTTGTTGCATGATTATTACAGTATCAGGATATTTAATTTCACAATATTGCAGGCTATTGTGAGCTTTAGTTGTTGCCAACTTTGACTGTGGATTGAGTGTGTGTCAAGTGTGTCAAAGCATACCTGTGTGTTTGACCATGTGGCTCCCTGTGTCCTTATTTCTATATATCTGTCTGGCTGCATAACAAGCCTGCTTTTATGATGGAGTGGAGAGGAGTGCTGGCTCTACTCAGCCAGCCATATCCAATCGTGCCAACATACAGCTCCAGGCCACGTGTACAGTCGCACGCACAACCCACAGCTACCCATTATCTTCCCTCTCTCCCGCACACCTTCTCTGTATCTCTGCTTTTCACTCACCAACTGCTTTGCGATTTATGTCTCCTTCCTTAAGCCTCTTATGCCTCAGGCAGCGGTGGCCATGATGGACTTCTCTGTATGTATATCCCAAAACTATAAAGCTCCAGTCACACACATGTGACACACACACACACACACAAACACGAGCGCAGCAACGTGCAAATACACAGATGTTTAATTTCAGGTAGATGTAAATTGTTTCGCTAAGTCCCGTAGTAATACAGGGCACAAAATACGCATACTGCCTGAGGATGTCTAAAGCACGAGTGCACTTAAATGACAATGCAAACTTTGCAGGCTTCATTGCATTTTCAGGTTTGATCAATTGGATTTTTTCCATTTGAGGCTCATCATACCAGTAGATTGGAGAAATTATGCATGAGGCCCTTGGGCCAATCAGTAAATGAATGAAACTGACCTTATAAGGAAAGTCAAAATATGACTGTACTGAAGGTTGTTAAAGTTCCCTCATATGCATCTGAAATGTGTGTCAAAATTACTTTTCTTTAAAAGTATTGAATTAATTTACCTTTTACTTCCTAATAAAAGCTATTAGTTACACTACAATCCCTAAATCTTTTGTGATACTTGCATTTATTGGACCAATAAATATTTTAGGCCCAAGTTCCCATTAGTAGTAGATGTAGTCTTTGTAATTTTGAAAGACAATCCTTTTTCCAGGTTTTTAATAATAATAGAGCCTACAGCAAGGTCCATAACAGGTCACAGATTGTTCAGTTCCGTTTGCTCTCAAGAGATAACATACCTTCAACTGTCTGTTACTGCTACTAGCTGTCTGTGGACAGTTGCATCAATTGCAAACCTTTCTACTCGCCCCGTGAGTTCGTTTCATTCATTCTGGTCGGTGTTTACATTCCACCGCAGGCCAACGTGCAGGAGGCACAGCGCATGCTCGCCGACCAGATACTGTGTGGAGCGGACAAACCCAGACT
>JAVQJD010046557.1:0-12221 GCA_036023655.1 Nannoperca australis | reverse complement strand
CACAACAATACAACAAAACATAAACACATAAAATTTGATTGTTTGGTTTGGGCCCCCCCCGCGCCCCCCCCCCCCCCCCCCCCCCCTTGCATTTATCTGCACAAGTGACACGAAACACAACTACGTGTGCTTTAGTCTCACGACAACGAGGGGAACATCAGTTCGGAGATGTCAACTTCAGGAGAGCTGCTGCCGCTGCTGCCGCTGTAGGTGTCCCTGCAATAGGAGATGAATACACTAGTATAGCATTAACACCTAAAAGGGGTTGCTTTAATGTGCTTGCAGGTGAAATTATCACATAGTGCCACTATAAACTGTAGCTGTAATACCAACGGGTCTTTTGTTATTACATTGCATAATAATATAGGAGTGTAAATTGTGGCACTGAGTAAAGACGTGCTCATATATTTCCATTCTTACTGACAAGTCAACTAAATTCAATGATGCATAATAAATACTTTATACACAGTGAAAATTGTCCCATGTATGCAACGTCCCAATCAAAAGGAAAGGTAGATATTAGATTAGATTTGAGGTTCGAGCTTACCGCGGAGAAAGGCGACAGCCCTTAGACAAGTAACTCTGGAGTTTTCCTGCAGCCGCCAACAGCAGGCCGAAGTATGGAGGAGACGGTTTGATGGGCCTCGAGGTGAACTCTGGATGGTACTGCACTCCAACAAAGTAACAATGATCTGAAACGGCAGGGACAGGTCGATTACTGCAGACACTCTGACCTCCACTACATTAGGATACATATACCAGTTAGCATATCCACTCACCCTCTAATTCAATGACCTCCATTCTCTCGCCTTCCACATCCTGGCCGACAAACTGAAGACCCTGTTTTTCAAAGTGGTGCTTCAGCTCAGGGTTCACCTAAAATGAGCAACGGTTCAGCTTTCAAGGTTTTTGATCTTGTAACACTTCAACACTAAATCTGGACGCTGGAAGATTAAAAAAAGGGAACCTCAAGTCCCTGCAACGTGTACAGGCACAAAAGGAGGTTTTGCAGAACGCTTTTAAAACTTTATTTTGGTCTGTACCTCAAATCTGTGTCTGTGCCTCTCGTCAACATATTCCACATTTCCGTACAGTTTTCCTAGAACAATGAAACATCAATCATCAGAAACACAGTAGCTGGAAAGACCAGAAAGCCAACAGTCCACCATTAATTTAAGGAGGATACGTACTCAGTACACTGGTGTTTGATTTGAAAATGGTCCGCCTCTTCCCCAACCTCATAGTCCCACCCATTTGCCCTGGGTTGTGTTCGGGCATGTCAATCACCTGTCAGGATCAAACAGCGCGTTAAACCCATTCTTGTGAAGACTCCGCTGACATGGTGTGATGTGAGCACAACTCAGAAAGATAACCTACCGCGGGGAATTTGGATTCTGGATTAAATTCGGTGGAGTTGGCATCTGAAAGAGATCAGCGATCAAATCAGCGGCCCAACAAGTCAACGGTTCCTTTCGTCGATAAATTAGAAACCACAGGAATCGCACGTTTCTTAGAAACGTCTCCAGCTGAACTGCGCAATTACTCACCTTCCCATCCGAGAATGTTGCGGGCGAACTCGCACACTGCCAGCTGCATTCCCAAACACACCCCTGTACAAAACAAGACCAGCAGGATTCCTGCTTAATGAGAGCTATTGTAAAGATTCATAAATAAAGAAAGAGCCCCACTGTGCAAACCGCTTACATGAATAACTACTGTATTTGCATATGATTATACAGTGCCTATAAAAAAGCATTTACCGCTCTTTGGGCTTTTTCATGTTTCATTATTTAACTTTGAAAGTTGTACGTGGGTAGAATTTAGCTTTTTCCCCCCCGAATCAACAACAAAAAGATTCTTTAAATGTCAAAGTGAGAACAAATCTCTACAAATGCATCTAAATTACGTACAAATATACACCAGTGATGATTCAAGTGTATCAAAGTAAAGTGGTAGAATAATTATGCAATCAATAATACTTAAGACTAATTTAATGTTTGTTTTTTACTTTGCAGAATAAATGAGACGACGTGGTTTCGAATCTCTTACCCAGAAATGGCTTATTCTGTTTCCTAGCCCAGTTTATAGCCAGCATCTTGCCTTCCGTCCCTCTCACACCAAACCCTCCTGGTACCAACACACCACTGTGGGGAGGAAGAAAGGATCAGATCATCTTATAAATGAATGCAGACTATTTTTGAGACAAACATTACACAACATAAACATCTGTATACAGAGACATTACTAATAACAGTGTTATGAGACTAAACCCACAACTCCTGAAAGACTACTGCTAGTACCTCTCTCCTCTTAGGATACTATGCAGAGAGACATCAATGTGTCTGTAGTTAGAGCTGATGATGGAAAGACGACCTGTACCTGCTTTTAAGCGTTGGCCGTAAAAGGAATCATAATTACAACACAATACAATTTTCCTAAAGACAATTGTGAATAGGAATTCACATAAATACTTTGGAGAATTTAAGTTGTTTGAGTCTTCATTCTTCAGACATGCATAGGGAGATATTTTCCTGTGGCACTAACTCTGTATTCCAATCCTTTTTGTCACTCCATATCTGGGGGGCAAAATGATGGACAGCTTCAATCTAGTAATGATAATGGCCACTAAAGTAGCTTGCTATGTAGCATGCATTTGTTTTTTTTGCATTTGACATATTATGTGGTAAGAAACGATGAGGGTACACTGGCTTTCTCCATAGACCGACCGAAGAATCTATACATGAAGATATAATAAAAACACTGAATTTCTACAAAGCACACAAGTCCATTTTATGAAGCTGCATAAGCCCCTGAGGGCTAGACAGCACTCTGCTGCCATCATGTGGCATTCATGATACCGCTCTATCATGAGTGTAAAACTTCATTTTGATAGCTGGAAATTGTCATCGTCGTCCAAGTTTATTGGCACTAGTGTTCTCCAAGGTTTATCTACTCACTGAGAGCTGCAGAGCTTTTGCCAGGCCTCGTGATATTTCACTGGCTCCTCTTGCAGAGTGGTAGTCTCCAGGTCGGCAGAGTCTATGTACTGTAGTAATAAACAGCAACAGGATTTGGAAGTCAAAATCAGCCAACATCATGGCCAAACGACTGTGAAAATACGGGCAAATGTGAGCCATTGTGCTCGTTTTTAAAATGTTCGGTAAAAGTGGTGATGCTAAATCCAGAAATCAATATACAAAACATTTTATGTATGTACCTTGACCTCTAGTTTGTGATTAATGGCGAGGGCTGAGTGCTCCAGGGCCTTGATAACGGAAGTGTAGGAGTCCGCTAACTTTGTGTATTTCCCCACCAGGGCTATGGAAACATGCTCCAACAGACGGTCAGATCTGAGAAGAGAGGGAGGTGAGTCACAGTGCTGACAAATATCAACTCCGCAGCTACTCAATGAACAATTCAATGTTTAGCGATTGAACCTACACAGTACGCTGCAGTGACATTTGCAACACATTTTTCCACATGTGACAAAAATTGTGATTAAACTGACTTTTCCATAACTGTAATGTCAATGATTTGTGTCCATTTCCTTCTAACCCTTGAGCAAGACACGGACTTGGAAAAAGTTAGCAACGAAGACGGATGTCCTCACCTGTCAGCCATCTCCTTCCACTTTGTGAGCATCTTTCTGGGCCTCATCGCGATGGGCAGGTTCAGCCGCTGACATAAGTAGCTGACAACACCCTGGTCCTCCAGCAGCAGGGGCACTCTGTAGACTGAGGAGACATCTTGCACACAGATCACCTGGGAGAACAAAAGAAAGTTTTTTTTCAGCTATTTGTTTCTTAATGTCCTCAGGCCCTTCTTGTACGTACTGCAGATGTAGGGGGTGACAACATTAATTGTACCAGTTTGTATGTTTTTTGTGTTGAAGAATCACAGTACTTCACCTGTGTGGGCTCCACATGACAAAACATGGAGATCTTCTCCTTGACGGCCGTTTCCAGGGGCGTCGAACAGCGGCACATAATCTGACAAAAATCAATGTTTATTTTTATTTTTAAATCATAATATACAACAGAACCTGGCTATAGTCTGAAAGATTCCCATCCAAGCGTCACAGCTTAGGTTTTATGTCAGATTTTATTTGGTTGTGTGCACCATGAGATGAAAACATAATCAAGAATGATAGGTTATAGATTTTCTACACATACAAAAGGGAAAATGGTTTATATCTGGGGTGCAGGACAAATTGCAATCTGACTCACCAAATCTGGAGACAAGCCCAGACCTCTGAGCTCCCGCACGCTGTTCTGGGTCGGTTTGGTTTTCTGCTCTCCTGTGGTAGTGGGCTGACAAAAGCAAATTCACCTTAAATTGTAGCATCAATTTGTGAAGAAAATAAACCAGTGGGGATTTTTACTGTTCTCTAGCCCCTTTCCTTCAATAAAAAGGTCAAATTAAATAAATAATAATGCAGATGTATTGTTTTCTGTGATATCTGGTGACAAATGTGTCACATGTGTTCACCAGCGCATCATACCTGTGGTATCAGGCTGACGTGGATGTTGCAGAAGTTCTCCCTCTTCACCTTGAACTGAAACTGTCTGAATGCCTCGATGAAGGGCATACTCTCAATGTCCCCCACTGTGCCTCCCAGCTGTTGACACAAAACACATGAGCACGCAGGTTGGTTCTCAGCACCTTACATAACCCTGACACAGCCTTACAATGTGCAAAATATCAGCTGTACTGAGACCATAATACTGGCCGAACTGGTTTTGATGCAAGCTAATATACGTACAAACTGCTGGAGGCAAGTCTCATTAACTTGTATAGCACATTTCAACAACAAGGCAGTTCAAAGTGCTTCAGATTGGACTGAGAGGCATTAAGAAAATATAGAAAATAAACAAAAAAGGCAATTTAAAAAGTTAAAATACAGCAAGACAAATAAAACGTACAACAAAACTTTTAGTGCAGCTACAGTGCAAGATATCTTAATAAACAGTCCCAAATTGAACTTAATAAAACAACTGGAATGATGTGTTCCGCTCTCCTGGTCTTACCTAGCTGCAGCGTTTGGAGGCAAGCATTGACTTTTCATTGTTTGGGTCCAAAGCCAACACGTTTTTGTTTAATGACAAGGTGCTAAGTTTACTTTGTTTGAGGATAATTTTTTACAAAATAGAACACTATGTTTCTCATGGCTGGAAAGAGAGACAGGCTTACAGAAAGGTAGTTTTACACACTCCTCAACAATCCATTTTAAAATTCCTTGATTTGACAGCTTTTCAAAATAAATGTTTCTCTTTCACTGACAGACCAATGTGTCTAAGTTCAGCAATTTTTCCCACGGCTTTCTGAAAGGTAACAAAATGATTTATTGCTTCATGCATTTCTCTAAAGGCACTAAACAAATGCCCTTGTAACAAAGCACTTAACAGCGGCTCATGGGAGTTGTTCAAACACTTTTGACTTAACAAAGAAGGTTTTTAGTGTGCTTTTGCATTGAGCGCAAAATCCAGTTTGGCCACCTACATAAACTCCTGCTTAACGGGAACAGAGCCAAGTACTTAAGACCAGCTTACCTCTATGACACAGACTTGAGGCTCCACACCATCACAATCTACCGAGACCCTGGCCTGCTTCATCACCCACTCTTGGATGGCATCTGTGATGTGGGGGACCACTGAAAACAGATTTATAAAATAAAAGTCATACAAAACCAATCGACACTGCTCGCTGGAGATACTTGGGAAGGAAAATACAGCTCTTAAATTCTCCGTTCTATAGACCACTAGAAAACAAATACAATGCTGTTCTGTACTGACATCAAACTTTCGCCCAAGGTCGGGGTGGAGAATTTAAATTCAAGTCATGTGGAGCTTCCATGTTTTGGACTAGGTGCACGCACTCACCCTGTACAGTCTTGCCCAGGTAGTCTCCCCTCCTCTCCTTGTTGATGACCGACTGGTAGATCTTTCCAGTGGTGAGGTTGTTGTCTCTGGTGAGACGGATGTCCAGGAAACGCTCATAGTTCCCCAAGTCCAGATCCACCTCCCCTCCGTCGTCAAGAACAAAAACTTCACCTGCGCGACACAAACGTGGCATCCTTTTATCAGAGGGCGAGTGGAACGGCAGATCCCAAACGTGTCGAAATTCAGCTCCTTGCTCACTGCCACGCAACAAATATCTACTGTACGGAAACTGCTTGCCCCGGGCCGCTCAGCTAACCCACTAGGGAACCCGCTGCCGCGCAACACCATGTCATTAGCTGCCAGACTCACACAATCAAATCAAACAGCAGATTGCGGCGTCAGAAGATAAAAAGCAACTTTGTTGAATGCACTCAATTACTCACCATGTTCATAAGGTGAAAAGGTGCCAGCATCAATGTTGATATACGGATCGATTTTGATGGCCGTGACGTGAAGGCCGCAGGACTTGAGGATTGTTCCTACGCTGCTGGCAATGATGCCCTTGCCAATACCAGATATGACGCCACCGGTAACCAGGATGTACTTCATAGTGGCATGTGAAAAAGACTAAAAACAAACAAAACAACAAGGCATGTATTCAGCAAACTCAACCACATCTGAGATGAAGAGCTGATGCAATACAGACACTGTAAAGCCGTAAATGTGCTTTATTACTCAAGCTGACTGCAACACAACTACATTTTATATATAAAAAGGGGATTTTAGGTTATGTGGTTTCTCACTGGATTCAAATAGAAACTAGTGGTCTGTTCAAACGCTGTGAATGAAACAATCACAAATCAGAAAAACCTGTAACAGCATTAGACAACGATCACGTTAATTCCCTGTGTTTTCAACCCGTGGACGTCTGCAACGCGGCATCCCACCCTGGGAGTGTGTTTGAAGCGGCTTATATCCTGCAGCCACAGCAGGTTTAACATTCCCTTTAACCACATGATATGAAAGGAAATGGCGGGAAATGCCAAGGAAGAGACCGATCTGATCGTTCTGGATAAGAACATTGAAACTATGACGCCAGTCTTATTTGTCTGTAAATGTAACATAATGCAGCATTATGAAAAGCGGTTAAACTGGCGCGGGTGGGATGTTTAGCCTAGCTTAGTTAGCTATCGTTCCACGAACTGCCGCGAGAAGTGTTTGGCTTTTGTTGCCTAAACCTACGAGCAGGACTCCGAATGTGAACCCCGGTCTCTGGTGTCAAAGTCTCGTGCTTTGCCACAATCAGCCTTGCGAGTTGGTAGCTTTGCCTTGTTTAGTGTTTTTTAAGCGAAACGTCAAGTTCACTATGTGCAGCCCGCGTGAAACAACAACGAACAGCAGTTGAGTTAGCTAGCTAACTGTGACCACTTTTGAGACACCGAAGACTCATTTAGCAGCATTTTAACTTTAAACTGGTAAGTTAACTGACTCACTAGCACACTATGGATGTCCTTAAAACCACATAGACTTACCTATTTGCTAAAAAGAAAGGCGGTGTTTGTACGTAGAGTTTAATATCAGTAACAGTGGTAAATGTCATCTAACTCTACTTCTGTTTACGAAGCATCAGGCTCGACGTCCCTGCTGCAGTAGAACCACGTGTATGAGAAGCTGACTGATCCACTTCTTCAGGAGGCGCTTGCTTCTTTCCGTTGTAGTGGGGGTTATTTTTTGCCCTCTTCTCAGCTTGTCAGGCAAACACCCACACCCGATTCACCAATCAGGTGGATGAAACCAGGGTAAGGTTATCACAATGCCTCCCTGATAGGTGGTTCTCTGGGCTGTAATTACCCCAAAATTTTTTTTTGCTTCACCGTGTGATGTCACGTGAATTGAAGAAAAATAAGTATTTCAAGGTCAATGCAAGTGAGTGCAAGTTATTGTAATACTTGGACAATTAATCAGCCGTATTGAAATATCATCACTTAATCATGTTGCCCAATCCTTGTACCGTTAGCTGACATGCATACTATTTAAAAACAGATATATTTAACATATTTTCCAAATATATTTTTCGTATATTTTATATTTATGACTCGTTACCTGCTTTATATTTTTATTTCCTCTTACTATGTTTATTGTTATGCACAAGGATACCAAGGCAAATTCCTTGTATGTGAAAATCTGCTTGGCAATAAACCTGATTCTGACATTCTTGGACATATGCTGATATATACATAATTAAATGTACTTTTACTAATACATTCAAACTATCTCGATTTTTTTTATTATCATGCACAGTAATCCTGTCGCCTGATACTCTTTTATTTGTTCCTTCAAAAAGCAGGCACACCACTAGATGGCAAATGAGTTCTATGTTTCATTATTAAGCAGACATCTAGGCTAAATTGAGCTTTGAACATGCATGAGGTTACTCACAAATAAGGAACCCATTGGCTTTATAGAGGAAAATAAGGCATCAGATATAGCAACAAAGAGATAAATACTGGTGTAAGCATAGATATCCTCATAGATTCCCGATTTGGTCAAGTGAGGCACTGCAAAACAGAGCAATGATCCCTCAAAACAGCATTAATACAGTAACACTGTCTCTGACATATTAAAGTTCTCCTTCATGTGTTCACAGTCATGCTGCTCTGGTTTTGCCGTACGTAATATGAGTGGTGATTCTAATTCATTTCTGTCCATGATCTTGATCTAATTAAAGGCCTCATCCCTGCCACCTCATTTTCATAAGCTGTTCCCTTCAATTACATCTGACAAGTGAGCACAGACACACATTAACCTCCTGCATGAAGAGGTGCTGTGCTTCCCTTATCTCTCTGCAATCTTAAAATAACAGTGAGGGCAACTTAAAGATAATTCCATGTCCTTGAATACACCTTTTTGGAAAACATACATCTGTGGATGGCAGTGCACAGTATTACTCGCTGACAACATCTTCCTGTTTTCTGATACAGACGACAAGATAGCGCCATGCAAAGCCATGTTTTGCAATGATTGTCTATATATAATGTTTGGGTTTTTTTTCCCACAAAGAGCAAGAGAAGCCAGTGAGTATAGAAAATAACTAGAATAAATAAAATACTGAAAATAACTTCAGGCAATAAGTCTTTCAAATGGGTGGAAAGTTGTCTGATTTTTCTACCCAAATCACACTGGATCTCATACAAAATTGATTACGTTTGTTACTATTAAAACAGATATAACATCATATAAAGCATTGCAGGCTCATGCCACTGACAGGTCATGTCAAGTACGTTGGGAAATTTTCATTCTTGAAGAAATAGTTTCACATTTTGGGAATGATGCTCATTTGCCTTCTTTCTAAAAGTTAACTGAGAAGATGAATTCTATGGAGCTAGAGCCAGGAAGTCACTTCACCTGGCTGCTATTTGAAATATTTCTTGCACGTAACTCAGCGTAAAACCACAACAAAGTTCTGTTTGTGTGGGGATTAAATTAAATAGCAATTACTGAGCTTTTTTGTTGTTTCTAGGTGTATTTTTGAACGTTGGACAGAGTCGGACTTGCTGTTTTACCTACCTCTAGTCTTTATGCTATGCTAAGCTAAGCTAATTGCCTCCTGGCTGCAGCTCCATAATTAACACACAGACATAAGAGTGGTATTGATCTTCTCATCTAATCTAGGCAAGAAAGCGAATAAGATTATTTGTCAAAATGTGGGACTATTCCTTTAACATTTGTCAAAATGTTGTCATTACTTCACTTATCTCTTTTCCCTTTAAAATGCAAAAAAATCCAAAGACTTATTTTCTGTTTCCATTGTCTATAATATTATAATATATCCAATTATCAGCAGAACAAATCACGAAAAGACAGCTGTCTCCTGGAGCTGATGTGAAGGAGTTCTATTAAATAACTAGAAAATATCTTGGCCTTTGATTCACATTTAAATGTATCTTCCTTCTCTAATTGTGAAGATATGTTTTAGAAATATTTTATCAACACCCATACCATTGTCCATTAAAAAAGACAATTACATGTAATGGAATGTGGTGGTATAAGAATACTCTAAACTGTTTCATAACAAAAATGTGAATGCAAAGTAAAATATCCACAAGTTAAAAGGAGGATAGAGACATTCTGCCAAAGTAAAATATAAGCAACATTTTCTTCACCTCCACCCTGTGAAGTTAGATAGCACTAGGGTCAGATGTCATGAGCTTCTTCACTATCCCAGACCACCAGAAAGGGTTGAACTCTGCTCAAACAGACACACAAACAAACAGTAGCCCACATCCCGCTCACCCCATAGACATTGTTTATGAATGGGACTGGTGCCTTTGCCTGTCCTCTTGTAGTTTTGGAATGTGCAAGATCTATCGATTTAAGACGGGAACACAGATGGCTCTTGAGGCACAATGCAGCACACAACCACTCAGAGGAAAAGTGAGCTCTTGGGCAATTAGTGCCATTATGAGTGCTCATGTGCTTGGTGGGCTGGATAAACAGTGGTTGTGGTGGCAAATGGCACGTGGGTAGTACGGATAATGACGATCTGTGCAGGACTGCAGCAGAGCACACACTTAACAATTTTAAACAGGTGACTGACAGAATACAAAGGGGGCCTCTTGATCACACAGGTCGTAAGAAGCAGGGGGCTAAGTACACCAGGTGTCGTCATACGGATGACAAAATGTTCAAGGACCCAGGTGCTGTTGTAACGTTTCTTGATTATTATCCAGCCAACAGTCCAAAATCTAAAGATATCCAATTTACACTGATATAAAAGAAAGAAAAGCAGACAATCTTCACATTTTAGATACCATAGCCACCAAGTTTGATTGATGTGCTGTATTGACCATTAGATGATTTTAACAATTAATCTGTTACCAAATCATCTAATGAAATAATTGACTAATCATTTCAGCACAAGTGTTAAAAGACTACTTCAAGGCATCTGTCATGGAAGGCATCTATTTTAATTCATTATTTCATTCATCAACAACACTTTTACCAGTGTGAGATTAGCGGCTCTTCTGAAAATGTATACATTGTTAATTGCCACCCACACACTTGCATATGTATTCCAGGATTGCTACAGTGACACACATGTGACAACAATGTCAGGTGCTATTGTAAACAGGAGCGATACAATAAGCTCACTGAGAAATCCAGCTCAAACCCACACTCTGAGTTTGTTGTCATTGTCTTAAACACAGTTAATACTCTGTTTACGCTACGTGCGTACACATGTGTGCGTCTGCGTGGGAGTGTGACATCTACAGTCGTCTTCTGATTGCCTAAGCCACCGTCAAAGTTATTGAGAAAACAAATGTCAGTTGAAGGGCGTTGTCTGTTTGGTGTCTGCGCTAAGAGTTAGTGTTTCCTCATGTTACTTGGAGCAAATCTAATTTGATTACGAGCACCAGTGAAGAAAGGCATTGAGGGAGAGAGTTTATTGGATAACATGGGACCAAGGATGACAAAAGAAACAGGAGTGAAATGGAGAGAAATAGAAATTGAGTGATTTTGCGAGAGAGGGGGAGAGAGACAGACACTCAGATAGAGTGAAAGAGTGGCTCTTCTTATGGAGGGGTGGGGGGGTTGAGACTCTGGATCGGCGCCCGGTATGCCACTGCACTGTCATCTGTGAGCTGCCTTTGTACACGGATGGAGGCCAGCATATCCCATGATCCTCGGCTATTATCTTGACCCAACTGCTAGCATGTGACCTCCTGCTCACTTCCTTTCTTCTCTTGCCGTTTCCTCGACCTCCCTCCTCCTGCACCTTTCCCTTTAACCTGTTCTATCCCTGCTCTCTGCTCTACCCAGTGTGTGAAAGACGAAGGCTCTCGGACCCCCTAATTAACAACTAGGAACCCCTGAAGACGGCAAAATCAAATTCTCAGGGGGTCTCAAAATTAAGCTAATAATTTACAATTTATCTTTATCGTAAAATGTAATTTCATGTTTAAATATTGAAAGGTGAGCAACACAGTAAATGCGACTGACAGTGAACAGGCAGCTGATGTAGCCAGTAGCTGCTGACTTGATTACCGGTGCCGGTTGTTTCTGACTCTGGGGTTCTGCTTCTATTCGTGATGTCGCTTATAAACTGTGAATCTTTCAGAACAGCTCACGAGGTGAGAAAAGCTCGAAAGGTCAGTTAACACTTTAATCTCGGCGAGTTCATGAAAGCATCCGCGCTGTGTCAGCTGTGCGTAATGTTACGCATTTGTCATAGAGTACTTCGCACACTCCCTCTACCCCGTAACTCCCTACTCCTCCTCCTCACCCTCATTTCACTCTTCCTTTCTCTATCTCTCTTCTTTCTCCTAGCCAAAGCACAGCTAG
>JAVQJD010046552.1:0-10573 GCA_036023655.1 Nannoperca australis | reverse complement strand
GTTAAAGGCAGAGGATACATTTCATCGTGGGACGCAATTGCATGTGCATGTGTGTGTTTGCAGTGTGTTTCACGTGTGACCATTAAAAAAGTCTGACTTTCTGTCTGACTTCTGATTATTATATTATTATATTACATCATACATCAGCTTCTGTGAGGACTGCTGTGTACCATCACGCACCAGGGTGAGTTACAACAATGACAAACCCTGGTTCACAGCTAAGCTCAGACAGCTACAGTTGGAAAAGGAAGAAGTGTTCAGGAGTGAGGACAAGGCCAGGTTTAAAGAGTCAAAGTACAGGTTTAGCAAGGCTGTCTCCGGTGTTCACTGACATCTTTAACACCTCACTGGAGAGATGCCACGTGCCAGCCTGCTTCAAAACCTCCACCATCATCCCCGTCCCCAAAAAGCCAAGGACCACGGGACTTAATGACAACAGACCCGTCGTCTTGACCTCTGTGGTAATGAAGTAATTTGAGCGCCTTGTGCTCTCCCACCTGAAAGCCATCACTGACCCTCTCCTGGACCCACTGCAGTTTGCCTACAGAGCCAACAGGTCTGTGGACGATGCTGTGAACATGGCCCTCCACTTCATCCTCCAGCACCTACACTCCTCAGGAACCTATGCGAGGATCCTGTTTGTGATTTTAGCTCTGCCTTCAACACCATCATCCCAGCTCTGCTGCAGAACAAGCTCTCTCAGCTGAACGTGCTTGACTCCACCTGCAGGTGGATCACAGACTTCCTGTCGGACAGGAAGCAGCATGTGAAGCTGGGAGTGCATGTCTCTGACTCTTGGACTTTCCTGCATCAGCTTTCAGCACCTTCCCTCGAGGACTTGCACACCGCCAGGTCCCTGAGGCATGCAGGAAAGATTGTGGCTGACCCCTCCCACCCCGGTCACAAACTCTTTGAAATGCAAGAGGCTGCGGTCCATCAGGACCAAAACCTCACGCCATAAGAACAGTTTCTTCCCCTCTGCAACGGACCTCATCAACATGGCCCGGGACCCCCCTATGACTCTGTCACTGGTTCAACCATAACCCCCCCCCCCGTTTATTATTATTTTTTATGTATATATCTATTCTCTTTACAAATTCCTTGTATGTGTAAACCTGCTTGGCAAATAAATCTGATTCTGATTCTGAAATTAGTCAGGAGTGACCAATTCAGAGCTAAAATCTGGACAAATCTGTCAAATCTGTTTTAGTGAGGCATAGTTCACCATATGTTCTGAGGACAATGACGCTGTAACAGTCAATGTGAACTGAAAGCATAGATGCTTCTAATGTAAGTTTCCTGATCTCCTTTTTTTTTTTTACAATGAACATTACAATCTTCCAGAGTCGAGCTCAGTTTTAGACATTACACACGTGTGACACGCATCACCCAACATCAGAGACATGTTGACTTTGACAAAAGTAACAATTTTATTGCCTTCAGTGTTTTCTGATAGCCATGAGAAAACATTCAACCCTAGTGTTAATGCCCTAATGCACACTTAACCACACATAATGTACACATGCAAGTACACACACAAATGTGCATTCCCAGACACACAAACACACACACACACACACACACTCACACAGACTAATTTCTGTCCTCCTACCTGTCATGTTCAGACTTTACACTGTGGATTGTTTGACAAATTTCCTTTTCTTCACCATATTAATTTTTCTCCCACTCATGCACAGCTAATTGCTTGTTGTAAACTGTCACTCAAGCTGATGAGAGGTGTGAGTGTGTGCAAGAATGTATGTATGTGTGTGTGTTTACAGTATGGAAACCAGACAGACCATTGGTATATGTTTGTGTAGTTGAAGTATAGCTACTGTTGTTGTATTTACGTGAATGTGACATTGTATGTGACAGAAACTGTGTGAGTGTGTGTATGTCCTATTGCTCTCTGATGTGACACCCCCTTAAACCATTTGTGCCTCTGTGTATGCGCTCATTGATCAAGGTGTCAACCTCGCTCACATTTAACCTGAGAGCTCTTTACATTTTAGAAAGTTTCTATGTCCTCCAATCACAACAGAGCTCCTATTGAACCTCAGTGTGCTGACCTGTGAAGACACTGTCACTCTACCCAGTTATGTACCTATACAATATACAAATTTGAGCTCACATGAAACGTGGGCTTATTTGAACGAAAACATTTTTTTTTGTTTCGCGATTAACGGCCCTATTTTTATCAAGCAAGTGCAACAATAAGCACAAAGTGGTAGGTCTTGGACGCACAGAGTGTGTGTGTGCCTCCGAAATCACTTGCTATTTTATGGAATCAAATTTGTGTCAATATAATCCAACAAAACTTCTTGAATATCCAACAAAAATAAGAATTTGAAAGAGAATAAAACTCAATGAAACAAACAAAATGTCATTTCAAAAGTAAAACTTGCAAACCTTTTTGATATGTCCTTTTGTTTACAGTTACCACTGCTTCTCTCTCAATAATCAGATTTAGCTATTTCTCGATTAGAGCACATACATTTACCAACAACATACTCTATACAGTAACCTATAAATGTAAATATATGGTTTGAATAAGCTACTGCTAGATGGTAGAGTTGTTCTTCTACTGGTAAAACAGCCAGCCGAAATCCCAGATGACTCAGTTTTCCTCCAGCACTTAAACGCAGTTTGCATTGACAAATCTGTGGAGCTGCGACCAGCTTTAATATAGTCTCAAAATCTCAAAAGCGAAAGTAACCTGGTCCATGCGTAACACAAGACATTTAAAAGCTCAAGAAGCTTTTTGAAAGCGAAAAGGATCAGATCTGAGAAGCTGAAGTAAAACATTTGTAAAATATTTTCTTTCAATTTCAAATCTTTGTTTTTCAGTTACAAGTCATGTAATACACATTTACAAATCATATTGAGACTATATTCACTAAAGTTAACTAGTAGGTAGTAAATGTCCAGTGCTGCTGTTTAGCATCTGTATCCGCAAAAATTACACAAATAATTTTTTGCATGTAATACGTTACACATTTTGTTTGCTTCAGTGTGGTTTTGTTAAAATATATTGACACAAATCACATTTATTTACAGCAGCACATAGGGCTGAGTGAAGTGAAATATAGAATAGAGGATGTGAGATTAATAATAATAGAGATTAATACATACACTCTCAGCCAATCACATCACTGGGGTCATTGCTCTGAAAGCTCTGAACCATTCAAATTTAGCACCAAAAAAAAAGAAAAACAAATATAATATCGTCTGGATGGTTCAGAATGGCATGAAATGAAACATGGGCTTGCATATGTCTGCAGATGCTCTATCTGTTCTCTTTCATATGTACACATGCAACATAAATAACTGAAGAAAGTTTACTTTAGTTAATATCTGTTTGGTATCTTAAGTTGCCTAAAACAGGACACATTATTTTACCTTTAATCTTATTAATTTAAATCTGAAATTAAAATTTTTTAAAATTCCCATGAAAGATTTTCACAATAAATGTTAAAAGAAAATAAATGGATAATAACTGATAGGTAATCTGCAAAACACAATTCAAAGGTTTCCTGCATCTAATAGTATGATGCGCCACAGCACACATAATTAAACCATGTAAAAAATGTCTACGTGTAAGTTTTTTATCATGGCTAGATATTTCACTAGGATATCAGAGCTCATCTGCCTGTGTGTCTCTGTGCTGCTCAGGATGCTGCTGACAGGATTAAACTGATAAAATGATGCCTGACATTCAACAGACAAACACGCTGGACATGCTTTGGCTAATTTACTATCTAATTAATGCCCATGTTGTACAATGATAACTGTTCCTAGCCCACTAATGGAAAAGGGTAAAGAGAGGATGATAAATACATATTTCTCCTACTAATTTCAAAGATGCTCCATTTTTGGATTGATTAGTTAGAATATTACCCAATATTAGCTTAGCACAGCACAGTTATTTACTCTTCAGTTCTTAAAAAAGGACCTGAGGTTTTGCCTATGGTAATAACATTGTTTGACAAAATGAAATGATCACAAATTAATAAGGCCTGGAATTCAAAAATCAACTGACTGATGTTATGTTCAACACACCGCTTCAGATTCACCACCATTCAGTTATCACCGACTCTACTACTGCTGCCATGGCTGCAGCTAGCCAGAAGTAAAGAATAAAAATCAATGATTAAATCGAGGTAAACATAGTGGATGGCTATGTATAATTGCACTGTGCTCCACTGCAGCACGTCACAAACTATAGGCTGCAAATGTGTCCACACATCTGTCCTGCTGCCTTCAGATGGCTGCAGGGATTTAATGAACTGAAGGAGAAGCTTTTTACACAGTACTACTGAAGCTGTAGACAACAGATACTGTAAGGATGTGTTCAGAGAGAAAGTGAAGCAAATTCTGCCTCACTTATTCACACAAATTGAACCGCTTGTGTTTATTTGCACTAAACAGCTGTAGAGGTACAGAAGAGGCGGGAGAAAGAGAGGGGATGACTTGCAGCAAAGGGCCTAGGTCAGAATCAAACCTAAATTCAGGCTGTTTTGCTGACATTCCTGCTATAATCACATGAAACATACATTTTTCATGCCAATTTAAACACATACACTGGTTGGACAGTGTTTCATTAAAATTATGTGAGTATTTAGTTTCTCCTTGTCGACAGAATAACCACATGTAAAGCTGAGATTCTCTGATTGGCATTGGGTTTTGTTGTTATATTTCTACATAATCGAACAATAATGAAAGAACAACATCAGAAATATTTTGTAAACATAATTTTACGACAAATTATCCACAATTCTGTTTTTACAATCAACTTAATTTATGGAGGGAAATCTTGTGCATCCCTGCGAAAAAGTAAAAGTAAAGAAATGCACTCAAATTCATTTTAAAATAAGAGGACAACCTTCAGTCACAAGCTGGGTGAATAGGTTGAATACTTAATTTGGTACTTAATTGTTGTTGTGGTGTTATGGTCACCTTTTCCTGCTCCTGTTAGATGGTTCTTTAGGTTCATGAAAGAAGATAAAGAGTAATGTGGTAATGCTGACAAGTTTCGAGTGTTGTTCTGTACATATTGCAGAAATGTGTTTAACCTGGTCTATTTGGAGGACATACACATCACCCAATGGCCAGCAAATAACCACACATTTTGATGTACTTTTCGGGGGGAATATAATTTATTTTCAACATATTTACAGCACAACCCATGTGGATAAACAAGGCATGTTGTGCACTGAATAATAATAGAGTCACTATGAACAATGGGTCCGATTAGGAGGACTTTCCCTTGGGGAGTTAACTCCGGCAGTGGCTGTTTGGAATGATTGCACAGATATCCCCTGTTTGTTTTTAATTTCACATTATTTCCCTTGCTTATTTTTGAGGAACTAATGACTTACATTACTTAAAGGGAAAATCAGGAGTCTGAAGCCGTTTCACGTGAAGCTGAGAGATAGATCCTGGAGCTGCTCCGTAGGCAGGGAATAATGGATGGGCCTCTCGGACTCTGTGATAGCAGCCACAGTAATCTGACTGGGATAAGGGGACTTGATGCTCTGATATCCAGCCTAGGCAGATAGTTGTCTGTGGTTGTAGATATTGATTTTACTGTCCTCAATCTTTGTAATACCACAAGCTCTGTTTTAAGGTGGATTTTCTTTTTTAGTGAACTCAAAACTACTCTGACTGATAGATTCACAAATGATTCTATGCACTTTTTTTAGACAATGCCACAGGTGCTTTTTGTCCCTATTACTATAGGACCACAAAATATGGGACAAGACCGGAGTGCTCCATTTCAGATATTAAAAGGATGCATCTCACATAGGCCAGCATCAGGTTTTAAAGGAATATGGACGGTTTATGAAATTGTGGTTTTTATTTTTGTACAGCTTGCCATTGGTTCTTAGTTATAAAATCTCACCAAAGTAATTGCAGCGATGTCCCTATTGACTGTGGCACCAATTAGTTTTTCCTATATAATTTTACTTGGATGTGTTAACCAGTAAATCACATGCTCTGTATTAAATAAAATCACTCACTGTTGAATTCAGTCCCTTCTGGTGTTGAGGTATTTAACAAAACAGCAAACTGTGAGAGCTCAAGAGTTTTTGACCTCTAGTAACGATATGGTTGGATGGGTCCCCATTTTGTTTATCTCGTGCATGCACACAAGGATGCATTTTCACGCTGCCAGTGGTCTCTTGCAAAAAATAAACTAAGAGATATGTTTTGCCATGCGTACATGGAGAGTTTGTGGACTGTTTTGCCTTTACACAGGTTAGCTAGCTTAATACCTGCAAAACTAATTCCCATCATCACATTGTTAAGCTGGTTCATTTTACTCTCTAAATGTATTGTTTTTGTCAAATTAGATTTTTATAGGCAAGTTTCTATCACAAAGACCTAAGATATTTGTATAGTCTGTGAAGCATTTTTAGCCAATGGCTGTCACCATTTTTGTTTTGTACGGTTACCATGGTTACATGTGTTTATTAAGGCAGCACCAAATACAAGCCTAAATACAAACTAGTACAAAATGAAGTAGAGGGATGACACACAACTGAACTAGCATTAAATTGACACACTTATTCAGTTGTATACAGAGTTGTTGTGTACAGTGACTAATACTTACATACACATAAACAAATATTAATGAAGCTCTTTATAAATGAAAGGTAAACTACTAACTACACATACAACTATATTTACTAAACATCCAAATAAATGAATAAATGCCACCATGAATAAATGCAATGAATACAACCACAGACAATTATTGCATTATATGAGGAACATTTTATACCGGGTGACGTAGTAAATTATTCTCTCAAGTTGTGTTAACTTGTGTAAACACAGGAAACCACTAAGTGGATAAAACTTTATTAATATTGACCCGTGAAATCACCTTAATGCACCGTTAAGCAGCTGAGAGGTTATTGGGAAGCAGAGTGAAATACTTTAAGATTCTTTATCATGATTATATCCTGACCTGATGGTAGATTGCTTTTAGTAATTTATAGCATCAATCCTAATATCACAGGAAAAGTAAAGTTGCACCTGGTCAGATGGTCAGAGGAGACGTCGCGGGAGAGAAGTAAGACGTTCCTCGTGTGGGCCAGCTATCGGGCATTTTCAGATATACTCAGTCCCACGTGACGATTTGGCTTGAATTGACTGGTTTTCTCTCTCTCAGCAGGAAGCAGGATGATATACCCCACTTGCCTGGATGTGCAGGATTCAACGTTTCTTCAGTTCTAACTTTCTTGTGTTACAATGTTTAGCAGACTTCTTTCAGATCTCTTTTCAAGTTCTTGCTTTCAGTTGGCTTGGGATATATCTAAGTTCAGGGTGGGCAGTTATCTTCTGGGCCCGCCTGCATAGGCAAATTGTCAGGCACAAAAGGCAGAGCCAAGAGCAGATCTCCTGGCAAGTGAGCCCTCATATCTGAGACGAGGCAGATAAGAGGTTGAGAGAATAAGAGTTATCAGAGAACAATAAGAGCAGAGCAATAAGAGCAATAAACAAGAGTGTGTTAGTTGTGTTCTCGTTTTATAGTCTTATGTAAAAGGTGTGGCAATGTCCAATGTCAACAGTGTTTTTGTTCCAGTTTCATTTCTAAAGAATTAATTTAGGTAATTTACTTCACCAAATCTAATGCTTCCACTGTTGCAGAACGATACCTTATAAAGACAAAAACATTGTTGAACCAGGTTTAAATGGCATAATATGCCAAACAGCTTATTATGACAATACACACAGCAAATTATGCATTTATGTATACTATATATACAGTATATATGTATACATATACAAATAAACCCAGGAAACGTATAGTAAAATAAAATCAATACATATTCCTTTGTTCCTTGTTACTCTATGAGTTCTTGATGAAGTCCAGGGATCATCCCGAGCCTGGGATACTGGCCCTGAAAAGGGCCAGGTCATTGCCATACACTACCCATCATAAATTGGTCAGTTGTCACTAAACTTTCCTTTAGTGTCTTCCTTGAGTCCTGGCAGGGCCTGTTTGTGACCCAGAGGTCATGTAAACCGTGATATCAGGAAAGGTTCATTCCTTTCTAAATGAAAGCGGTAGAAGTGGAGTCAGTTCTTGATGTACAGATGTAATATTGTTCATCATCATCCTTCTTATCATGCTACATTTTATTTGTTTATGTATATGAAAAATCGTTATTATGAGCATCTTAGCATACTGATGTTAGCATTTAGCTTAAAGCACCAGCCTCATAGAGCCTGTGGCCCTAGAGTCTTAGGGCTCTATTATCGTGCTGGCATGGATTGTAGTGTTGCACTGGTATCTTTCTGGGGTGCACTGATGTAATTTTTTTGACTGCACCAGTTTGGTATTTTGGTAACAAAAAATAGAAAATACTGCATGCAAAAAAAAAGGACCACATTTTAAATCCTGTTTTCATTTTATTTGATATGTGGGTAAGAAAAAAAAGGTACTCTGTTAAACTGTGAAGGGTGAGAAGAAAGGAGAAAAAAACTGTGGAGGGTGGAAGGTATTATTTTCCAAGACGCTGCCAACATTAAACCAATTTAATAGAAGTGCTTGTTAAATCATGATACAAAATACTGACTAGAAGTTAACCTCGGAGTCATGGAAAATAACTCCCTGTCAGCACAGATGGCCTTCCTTCTCTCTCTCTCTCTCTCTCTCTCTGTCTTTCTCTGTCTCTTTCATTATTTCTCAGCCCTCACCCATTCTGCTTTTATGAGACTGAACGATCAATAAAGGATTGTGCAGGGAGGCAGAGCGCCTCACATCCCCATTTGGGAAGATAATTTGCGTCAGAAAATGGCAGCCACTGCACAATGGTATATTGATGTATTAAAGAAAAGAACTGGACGGCATGCATTAGTGGGAAGAAAGATAGAAACAGAGAGGGAGAGAAAAAGAGTGATTAAAAAGTGAGAATGAGAGAGATCTTCAAGGAGGCAGGGCGATGTAAAAATAAACATACAATGTGAGACATGCAAGTTCAAAATAAATGCATCTCTATTTCTGAATACTGTTCAGTACATACAGCATATAATGTTAGCAGGAAGTGCTGTTCACACTGACCAAGACCGACAAAATTTGTCCAAATAGGTCCACTGTAGAACTGGGCGTGCACAAAGAATATATGTAAATACTGAGGCACAGTTGATCTGACCATATTATATTATAATAATCTGAATTATATATCATTATTTTGCTCAGCTATATGAAAACACAAGGGTACAGTAGTTTGATATTAATACACTTTTTGGATATGAACAGTTAATGCGCTCTTAACAGATGTGAATAACAGTAATAATTGTTATTCTTTTTTTCCTACTAACCTGTAACCTGATTTATATAATTTGCTTCTTCTCATAAATTAGTCAACTTTGAACACACAGACATCACACACATGCTGCTGGAATCAGTGCATCTCACTCTTCCCTGTCTTTCCAGTGATAGTGGTATCCATTGTCCATTCATATTAAAGTTCATAAATCTGACTTGATATCACATTTTAAAAAAGCAAAAACCTCCTAATAACCTCAGGTCCCATCTCAGAATTATCATATTGAAATGTTTTCTTTTATATCAAAAGTAATCAGGGTGATTGTTGTTTGTACAGTACATCAGTGTGAAAAAAGGGAAGACATTTCTCACCTTTCTCATTGCATGTTTCCAGTTTAGCAAACCCACTGAGCACCTGCAAAGCACGATGACTTGTTCGACTGCAGATTGTGCAGGCAGAAAACACCCTCTACATTTTAAGGAAAATATTTGGTGGAGACTTTCATTCATTATTTAAATATTTTTTTCAGTTTATACAGTTAAATCATTTGTGGAATAGCTGCACATCTCCAAATTGTATGTTGTATTATTTTAATTACAGATTTATGGATTGTTAAATAACTTCTTTTTTTTTATATAAATAAGGACATAACCAGAGATGGCAAAAGTACCCAGATTTCTTACTTGAGTAGAAGAAAAATACCTATTTAAAAAAACAACTTGAGTAAAAGTACAAAGTACTGATCTACTCAAGTAAAAGTAAAAAGTACAGTACTTTTTTTTAATTAACACATCAGGTAACAATTGTTTAACACTGTACAGGTGTGTTATTGTGAGTGGCACACCCAGGAACTACAGATGAAAATAAGCTCCTCTAGCTATTTTCTGGTACAAAAAACACTGTGCAATCTCCTTGCCAAATAAATTAAAAATGGAAAAAATTCCATTTGAATTGCACACTGTGCATTCATTGAAGCTCAATGAAAAACCCTTCACATTTAAGGCAATTCTTGTGCTCCTCGTATAAGTTACTCATTATATGTTTACACCTACACAACTGGACCCCCCTCTCCATCTCTACACTGCATCACTCCATCCCTCTATGCAAGTTTAATGTGAAGGCATGATAAACAAAACAAATCTAACAAAACCTTTTGCTGAGCTTCCTGAGAATTATGTTTTCCAAGTTCTCAAAAAGTAGTTTAGACCTCTTGGGTCTAAAAATCCTTCCTGCTGTGCTAAAAAGCCTCTCACAGGCAGCTGAAGCAGGTAGTGGTGTGTTGAGCTTAAGAGACA
>JAVQJD010046551.1:0-41893 GCA_036023655.1 Nannoperca australis | reverse complement strand
GTGTGTGTGTGTGTGTGTGTGTGTGTGTGTGTGTGTGTGTGTGTGTGTGTGTGTGTGTGTGTGTGTGTGTGTGTGTGTGTGTGTGTGTGTGAGAGACAACATGATGGCTTGTGGCAAGTGCAGAGACCGGATGTGGGAGCAATGTTAATTATTGGAACATGTGTCTCTGCTGTTAGTAATCCAGAGAAAGTGATCCTCTTAGAGAGGGGCACCAACTTTCTCCGGGCTCAGACCCTCTTAGGTAAGAAAGCCAACTGTTGAATGGGAGAGAAGAGTTTCACTTGAACAGTATTTTATCGTTCAATGCATATCTTTTACATAGTAGTTTAATAGTAAAACACATTCCACTATTTTATGGAAATACAAAGCCTATGTTACTGATGCCACAACATTTTCATATGTCATGTAGAAGTAAAACTCTCCATTGGACTGTTTGTTGTGAAACTGAATTTCAGCTCCACTTAAAACAGTCCAGTGAATCGTTTTATTTAATGTCTTCCAACCTCGGTGAAGTATCTCTCGACAGACAGACACTGCTCTTATACTGTATTTTATCTTCACAATGCTTGTCAAGAGAGAACATTTATTAATGTAAACACACCAAAGTGCATGTTCTAGACTTGAATAGAAAGTTATTTTTCATTATATCTAATATCTTTCTGTCAACTCATCTGAATAAACATGTATGTCAATGCTACCAGTGTGCATGTAATATTGGTTTGTATGATACATGATATCACTAGCAGGTTTAGGATTCATGTGTGTCATGTAATTACACCCGAAAGTATGCCAGATTCCGAAAATTTAAAATAAGTTACCTCCAGCTCCACCTTAACTGGAAACATACTTAGTTTTGTGTGATTAGTATGGTAAAATACACATAATTATCACACTTATCTGGAAGTTACTCGTTTTTTAGAAGCTTTGGCTTGGTTCTACACTGAATGTAACATTTGCAGTTACTCAAGCTAAAATACCATTCCTTGAAAAAACAACATGCATGTGTTGTGGTACAATTTTACCCCCTAATATAGAGGAAATTACTGCTTTTGTGACAAACTGAAAAACATGCACTGACCCTGATGAAGAAAACTTTGTTTAAAACATTTCAACCATTACTGGATTTTCATATTTCCCTTTTATCGTCAATGAATACCCATGTAGTCTTGCAAAATATAACCAAATAAGGTTTCATTGGTGTTTGATTAGTGTTATATAATTATATTAGTAGTGTTGCATACACACCTTAGTTAATGCACAGTCTGTTGTCCAAAGAGGTCCCCCCAGCCAACCCACTTCTCCTTCAAAATAAATTGCGTCAACGTGCGTCAAACTGAATACTCTGTTTTCATTGGTTAAAGCGCCGATTCAAGAAAGTGTACGCCCTACTTTTGCTGTGTCTGACGAGACTGCGCAATAACATCATGGGGAGTTAATGTTACGGAGTGACAGTCGAACCGATATTAATGTCAGGTTTTATATTTTGTGAATTTCTTGTATTCCTTGAACCATAGTAAGCAGTAGAAACCTTTGTTTTTGGAAGACATGCGGCGGAGTAAGGCTGAAGTGGACCGCTACGTTTCCTCAGTCCAGAGTTCCTCTCCCTCACTCAAAGAGGTAAGTTTAACCGGCGGCTAACGTTAGCATGTTGCTGCCATCATGTTGGACAAGCATGGGTAAGCCAAGCGGTATGAGGAGACAGCTTGAACACCAGGATCAGTTGAGCCCTAGTTGTAGTTTTAATTAAGTAGTCGTATATCCAGTTGATTTGCATTTTGTCTCGTGTGTAACCTCTGTTAACTCTCCCTGGCTAGCACCGCGAAGGCTAGCCTGCGAAACTAGTTTCCTTGACGCTAGCTAGCCGGCTTAATGACCGTGCTGTCGTGTCCTCGCCTACTTAGAAATTGCGCGGCACGGTGCTGTACAGAAGCATTAGCCAATTAGCCGTGCTAGTTAGCCCACCTTTCACACCGCTACTTCTACTACTTGTACAGCTTAATTTGATACATCTGGAACAACATGGCCCCAATCCCCTTTTAACCAGAATACGTGTCGTTAAGTCATGTATAGGAGTTGCGCGGCCAACATTTTTCACAGAATATTCTGCCACTTACGTGAGTTTAATTGCTGACTAGATTGTCTGTAAACAGAAGTTAGTGGACTTGTGCATGGCTAACTTATCGCCAATGTTACTGTAATGCACTAAACGTTTTCTGAATCGTTTACGGTACTGACAAGAAGAAGGGCAACAATAAATTATCATATTAATAAATAGAATATATTCTCATAAATATGTAGTTTAGTTTATTTACCATTATGAGTCTGATGGCATTAAATCACCCTAAACTACAAAATATCAACGATGACAAAATATAGTCCAAAACGAACTGTATTTCCAATGTGGTCCGTGATACAACGACTACAATGCTTATTATCTTAATGTCCAAATGTAACTGGCACCACAGAATCTAAAGGAACAAGTACGATGTGTGGGTATTAAACCTCAGAAGCACAAGACGGCAACATTAACTCAAGTCTGGTGGGCAAGGAAGGCCTGCAATGAAATCATAGGTGGAGATAATCCTGTAACCATGTTGGCCGATATATTTCTCTCTTTTACAATTTCAGGCTTGAAGGGTAATTTTTATTTGGGATAATACCTTCCAATAGACTACTTGGAAAATTACTTTTAATTCTTATTCTTAAATCTTATTCTTGTGCTTGAAAGCTAACAACAAGCTATATGTGTGTGTGTGTGTGTGTAAAATACTCAAAAAAGTTGGTTCACTGATGTTGATTTTCAATGTTTTGTTTCCACAGAAGCCAGTCAAGGGTTTTTTATTCGCTAAATTGTACTTTGAGGCAAAGGAATATGAACTTGCAAAAAGGTAAGCGCACATTCCCCATTGTTGACGAAATGTGTTACTGCTTGTCATAAGGTCTCTATATTATTGTTTTATATTGACAGTAATCTTGCATTTTTTGTTTTTCTTTCTAGACATGTATCAGAGTATCTCAAAGTCCAAGAGAGGGATCCGAAAGCACACAAATTCCTTGGACAGCTTTATGAGAGAGAGGGAGACATCAACAAGGCAGTGGGATGTTACAAGGTAGGAGGAACATGTCACTGGGGAGGAAAAAGTGCAAAACAAAGCCTTTCCTGCTTTAAGAGTGCATGGCATGTTGTGCTCTTTAAAATCAATGCATTTAATGTTATTAATTGCATTCTTGGTGTTTCATATTCTGGCTCCTGTCCCCATGTTAAAGTATCTCTGAGCAAGACCCTGAACATGAAATTGCTCCCGATGGCCGCTCAATTTCTGATTTTATGTGTGTGTGGGTGAATGAGAGGCATTCAGGTTAAAACGTGCTATAAAATGTCATATTTAATAGTGATCAGGTCAGACACAGTGAATCACATAAGTGTTTCCCCATATTGACATTTTAAATTGATTCCTTATGTTGCACTACATCAGATGGGATTCATTAAAAATGGGGATTCATCTGAATGAGTGCATAAAAAAAGCCACACAGTTAATGGTGCTGCTCATTAACTACGCTCATTTGTGGATGGAATTTTATCCTATACCAAATAATGATTATAACAGGTGGTAGACGCCTCATTCCCCAGCCAATAAGCCATACAAGAAATGACTTAAGTCAAGGCAGACAAGTCTACAGCGTGAATAGAAACCAACCTGCCGCCTGCATTCCAGCTCATTTGACTGCCAGCATTTGACTTTCCTAACATTTTAATTCCCAAGCTTTCATTTCCTTTTTATTCTTTGAGTGTACACACTCCATAATAGAATTGTGTGTGTGTCAGCATGAATGGGTTCTTGTCCTTCTGGTCAGCCAAAACACTTTTCACCCATTAAACCCCATAAAAACGTGCATAGAGCTGAAGAAACGCAATGACAACAATGCCATAATATAAAGAGATCCATTTTCAAATACAAGCCGTGTGTTTGTAACTAACCTTAATTATTGTTGGAACAACCAAACATGTATTTTGGGCTTGTATTAATACCTGCGTAGGGAAGGGAAATAACACACATTGTTCTCAATGTAGTTAAATGTACTTAACAGCAAATACAAAATTACAAACTAATGCTGTATGCCTTCTGTTCCTACTGACCATTTGTAGCAGAAAGGTTTATAATATAACTGACTTAGTATAGGATCCTGTATGCATGCTTTTAAAAATGGTCAGAAGTAACGCTTACTGTAATAAAGTTGGTTTCTAGTTAATGGAATAAACATAATAAAACATATAATAAAATTATCAGTATGGTCATTAACAGATGGTTTTCAGTCTGTTTCCACCCAGCTCTTGTCTTCAATAAAAGCAGCTCTAGATTCAGCATTAAATAAAATAATTATTCATCATTCTATTAAACTGTGAGGAGGAGGAGGAGGTGTCATGTTTTATTCTGTTATCACAAAGTAACTAGACACAACATTTGGCAGAGTATGATAAAACAACACTGAAATCAAGTCGGCTTTATTTAGTCCCAAATCACAAGGGCCTCAGTCTGTACGCAACTCTTTTGCCTTAGACTCTCAATTAATCTTGTATATTTAATAACTTCATTATACTTCCCTCTGCAGCATGTGACTTCACTGAGGTGTTAAAGCCATTCTGCTGGTCTTTCCTTCCGACTTCTTTCATATTTTAGATGTTATTTTTGGAACACTCTTGGCTTTTCTACAGGCTTTTGTAAAAACGGACACTAATATGTCTGCACTTTTCTGTGTGTATGTAGCGGTCAGTGGACTTGAACCCAGCCCAGAGGGACCTGGTGCTGAAGGTGGCTGAGTTACTGGTCAGTAAGGGTGAGAGTGACAGCAGGGCAGAGTTCTGGGTGGAGAAAGCTGCCAAGCTGCTGCCAGGAAACCCTGCAGTCTTCAACCTGAAGGTGAGGCTCCTTTTCTTCTGAATCTCCATTAAGACCATCCTTATGCACTGCACCAGCAACGGCAACTGTTGTCATGAAATGCCACTCTGTTAACTTGTATTTTACCAACAGCTGCCTAGATCAGTTCATGTCACTCATCGTCATTGTCTTAAATTACATTTTGTAGCTTTTCATAAAAGAGGAAGTGATTCCACACTGACCCTCTTTGGTTTGTCTGTGCTGTTCTACGCAGGAGCGTTTGTTGAGTCGCCAGGGTCAGCCGGGTTGGAACCGGTTGTTCGACCTCCTCCAGGCCGAGCTGGCAGCGAGACCGGCTGACGCTCATGTGAACGTGAAGCTGGTCCAGCTGTTCTGTCAGGACGGGCGGCTGGATGAAGCCGTTAAGCATTGCCTGGCTGCTGAGAAAAGGGGCATGCTGAGCCACAGTCTGGACTGGTACACAGTGGTGTTGCACACACTGCAGGTCAGCATGGAAGTGTACAGTATATTTGACAGGGTTGGACAAGCATGCATGTTTGAGAGTGTTTTGTTGTATTTCATATCTTTTACCCGTTTAACTTCAAAATAATAATTTTAGAAATGGATGACCTTTGTTGTAGGAGTATCTAGCTCAGCCCAGCGTCTCTAGTAATGAGAAGATGTGTCGGCGACTCCAGAGGGAGCTGCTATTGGCCCACTGCAGCCTGCTGAGAATCACGCTGTCTGAGAGCAGCGTGCAGCCCAGCCTGGATGCTCTCCATGGGTAGGTCAAATCAAGAAGACTTTAAATTGTTGCAGTTGGTTTTATGAGGCAGAACAAAGTGTTTTACATTTTAAAGATTTTCTCCAACCTTCCAGGCGACCGTTCGTTCCATTTATTCAACTAAATCATCTTCTCAACTGCAGGAACTGTGCTGTATATTAAACTGTGTGTGTGTGTGTGTGTGTGCACGTGCGCACAGTTTTGACCAAGCTATGCAGACGCTGAGCAGCGTTGCTGGCCGCCACACAGACGATCTTTGTGAAGTGTTTGTGGAGATGAGAGGTCACCTCTACCTACATGCTGGCACACTGCTGTTGAAGCTGGCTCAGGATCGCCAACACACCTGGAGGGCCGTCATTGACCTGGCTGCACTGTGCTACCTGCTGGCATACCAGGTACTGACGCACCACCCAGCTGTTTGTCTGTGAGGAGTGAGGCTAGTCTGTTTACCAGAGCCTGCAACAAATCCCAAAACACCTCACTCTTTTGGTTAATACTGATTCTCTTGTAAGATAGCAAAGTAGTATTTTGTAGGTTTTTTTTATTTTAATTTTTATTATTGGTTTACTTTGCTTTTATATAAATGTAACTGTATATTTAAAAAATGCAAACGTGATTGATTTCTTTACCTTATTTTATTCAAGCTGTTTCTTTTCTTAAAAACGTATTCTCCAAAAGCAGGGGTCGCAAAACTGGAAGTTGAATAGTCTTTTATTCAACAAAATGGCTGTTTTTGCTTGACTTGCCGAGTCCTTCACACTTTATTCGGGACCTACCAATGCCATGGCTTGAGAATGGTTAATAAAACGTTCCACTTTAAAACTCCATTTACAAACCTTATTTAGGAGCCATAGACAGGAACCGTTGAATATAAATACATTTTGTTTTGTTTGTTCTCCCACCAGGTTCACAGACCAAAGGCTAAAGTGACCAAAAGAGACCAGTCGGCCCCACAGCTTCTCGAGCTGCTGGCCAACGACCGACAGAGTCAGGCCGGCCACATGTTGCTGAATCTGAGCACTGATTCATCCAGCTTGATCAGAGAGGTCTGTCCATGTGTTGCGGTTCAGTTTAGTAAAAGGTTCCAGGACTGGAATGAAAAGGGCCTATTGTTACCGAAGGGCATTGTAATAAATTAATTGGATTCATTTAATTTTGCATGTGTAAAATATCATCTGAGGAGATAAGGTTTTACGCTACAGAGGCAAACATCCGTGGTAACACACTTATCAATCTGTCACCACCATCACTGATTCACTATTGATTTCTCATTGCATTATGTCATTACTCATTTCTGCATCAAATCAGACATGTACAGCACTGATAAGCTGATGTTTTAAAACAATCATTTAATTTTTCTTGTGTACAGGTGGTGGAGGCGTTTGGGAACCGTAGCGGTCAGGACTCTCTGTTTGAACACCTGTTTGGACCACAGGCCTCCACTTCTTCTTCCTTTATTGCCAATGATGACATTCGTTCCATTAACACCATGGTTCCAGATCACTCTCAACTGGCCAAATGGGATGCTGGTATAAAACCAATAATCTGCCTAAATACTAAAGTAGCCTGAAGATCTTTTTGTTGTTTTTCTGTTTTGTTTAGTTTTTTACAATTCGGGTCCGCTTCTATGTTTAAAAGTTGCAGTTAGATTTGCATTTAGTTGTTTTAATAGAGTCCTTCTGTATAAGTGACTGATGATGAAAGGCAGCACAGTACTGTTTACTCCGTAGACCTAATCATATTTATCACATTTTAAGTACCCTTATATTGTAATAACCTTCTCCGTAGGCTCCATCCTGCTGCATAGTGGTGACTTGCAACATCTAAGCTGGTTGGGGCTACAGTGGACCCTTCTGGCCCAAAGACCGGCCCTGCGGGACTGGCTACAGCAGCTCTTTCCCAGGCTCACTCTGGAAACCTCCAAAGTGGACACCAACGCACCAGAGTCCATCTGCCTGCTGGACCTGGAGGTAGGTGCAATCATGTGGGCTGGTTTGGCTTGGTTTGAAGTTGACAGTTTTTCACTAATCTCCAATGTTCAAAATGTACAAAAGAAGATATTTAATGATGCATTTAAAGGTGTGAAATAGCAGAACAGTTTATTTATGGCATTAAAATAACCAACAATATATACAGTAATGTACATTAAACAATTGCTTAAGAAACAAAGATTTGACAGAACTTTATGATAATGTCAGTCTCATTAATCCAGTTTTTTAGCAAGTACATTAGAGCTTTTAAAAACTCAAAACAGAGCGCATGGTTGTTTTTTTTTTGTTTTTTTTCACATTTTCAGCAAGAGTAGCTTCACAACGTCTTCAGCTGTGCAAAACTCCTATATGGGGTCAAACAATGCTTTTTGGGTGATGACTGGCCAGCAGTACATGTGTGAATGACTTTAATGAGTAGTACTGTTACTTTTGCTGCTCAGTTCTTTTTTGCTTCTGACGTTGAACATTTCTTCCAAACTGTAAAACTGTCTCTTGTCTGGTCTGTTTACTCCATCATCCAGGTGTTTTTATACGGAGTGGTGTTCTGCAGCCACTGTCAGCTCCAGGAAACAGCGAAGATCAGCAGTGGACTGAACCAGCAGCAACAACAGCAGCTTTATGAGCCTCGCTGCCTCCCCCTTCCCCTCCTTCGCCTCTTGACCACAGACAGACAGAGGGAGTGGTGGGACGCCCTCTACAGCCTCATTCATAGACGAGCAGCGTGAGTAAAACTCGAGTTAAAAGAAAACATACAGTATATTTGCCAAAATATAAGCTGTTAAAAAGATTTTATCAACCAGTTAGTTTTGTCTGATATAATGGATATGACATGTAAAAATAGTTTTAAACGCCTTTTAAACCTTTCCTATACACACTTTTTGTGACAATGTCAATGTTAAAACAACCTGCCAGTCCGCCACCTACTCCTTGTCCTCACTTCATTCCTATACTTGACACAGACTAGCCAAAACAGAATACTTGCTAATTTCAGTGTAAATATTTTAGATGTCCTACTTATTCAGTGTTTTTGTTGCATGTCTCCTTACAGTCCTGGCATGTCAGCCAAACTGCGGGGGATTGTGCAGCATGGACTGAACACTCTGAGGGCTGGAGAGAAACACGGGCTCCAACCAGCACTGGCCATCCACTGGGCTCAGTGTCTCAGCCAGACGGTACACACACACACACACACACACACGCGCATGCACATGAACACACACCATTTCCACAGGCTCAGCGAGTAGCCAGCTAGGCAGAGTTGCTTGGCTAACAGGTGGAGTCGCAGGAGATTTCTGATACTGATATAGTTGTTTGACTGTATTTTTACAGTATGCCAAAACTCATTCAAAACATTGTACTTACTAACTAAAATTGTAATGATAACTAAAGCATCATGTCACAGTACACACGTTCTTGCTTTGCCTTTTTATGCAGTGTCACAGCTGCTGCATAATGATCCTAGATTATACTGTAGCACTGTCACAGCATAAAGACAAAGCAACGCAGGGTACTGAGATGGACGTGTATGTAATGCATGAACATCAATATGGATATCCGTATGATCAACTTTCTTCATTTTAAACATTACCAAGATGGTTAGAGACTAGAAAAGGCTGCAGATCGGTTGTGGGTGGCAGTCGTGTACACACAGACTTGCAGTAGGGCCAGAGAAGTAGTTTTTGGATAACTCGGCACCTTGCCAGATCCTGCACACACACTCATGCCTTTCCACCTGCTCCTTTCTGTCACCTGTTAAATGTGATTAAGATGTCCAAACAGCCTCATGTTCTGGTTCTCTTGAGTCTGAAGAAACTACTCCTGTCCAAAGTGTATAAACTGTTTTGTCTTGGCTTGTTAATGTTCTTTGTGCTGCATTAAGCTAATATTGCAGGCTTACCTTCTCTCTTTGGTGTTCAGCTGTCTTTGTATGTTTAATAACCCAGGTTGATGGAGTGCACTCGTACTACGACCAGAAGGAGTACGTCGGCCGCAGTGTCCACTACTGGAAAGTTGCACTTCCATTGCTGGAAAAGATCAAGAATAGACGCAGTATACCCGAACCCCTTCAACCCCTCTTTATACATTTTCCCTCCAAAGATATTCAGGTAACTACTGATGTCATGGTTTCCTTATAATATGCAATGTGTCAAGGGGTGATGGGTGGACGTTCCTTGTGTCTATTTTCAAATCCAGTTGCAGTGTAGTCTTGAGTCTGAAGATGTTACAACCGTAACATCATTCAATTACAATCTTTTTATGTTATTATGAATGTGCTTTATCTTTAGACCTTGTGGTTTATTGCTATTAGTTTATAATTAATTTTATTATTAGTTTTTTATATTTTTCAACCAGTAAATGGTTCTGTAGGTCAAAGATCTTTGGAGGCTTTGGGGTTTGGTTCCCAATGGGGCCTCCACAGCAAATACAGAATGTGTGCACCTTTGATACTACAGTTTTAATCTGGCAGATGACGGATCCAAGTTAAACCATTTTGGCTTACAAATTGTTTGTGTGTGTATCCATGTTCCCTTCAGATTTCTTCTGTTAGGGGTTATGAAGAGGAAGCCAAGATTGCGTATGCAGCACTTCTTGACATTGAGGGCAAGACCGAGGAGGCCATCGCTACCTTGGAAACGATCAATAACATGTCATCTAACTGGCATTTGGCACAAGTATGTCATACTTTCACCATCTAAGTCAAACAATGGTTGTCTATTTTTAATCATGGGTTTTGATAGATGTGCACCAAAGAAAACTTTTGCCTGCAGATTCAAGAATCAGTTTTACCCTTACTCCATTCATGGCAGCTAGTGGTCCAACAGTTTATTTTAAAGCAGGGATAGTGCATTCCTAATAATCATTAATTCTTGTATCTTGATTTAAGAATATTTAACAAACATTGTGAAAGATCAGGCCTAATAAACTTGCATTTGCCATAGGTCTTGGAGCTGTATCAGTTAAGTAATGCAAATTTGAAAGTATTCATTGTCGTTGCCACAAAAAGCGCTCAGTCACTGTTGCTGTATAGTGTACAGACTTGACTACATCTTCCAGTGTCTGCTGCCTTGGTACAGACATCCGCTGAGCTGATGTCTGGGACAGCGCCCTAAAAAAAACGAATCAGCCAGGCAATATGTGATATCTGATCCCTAATATGACTGCTAGTGGTTCTGACACATGTGTTTCCTTGGCAGATCTACCAGCGGCTATCGGAGGAGGCCAGCAATGGGGTTGAGGAGACTCAAGACAGGTGCATCACTTTTCTGAGAAAGTTCAGGACCTACCTGTCAAAGATCTACAATGCTAATGCAGATGACATTGAGAAGGCAAGTCACATTTGTTTTAACTCCAAGCAAGCGGAACCTTCAATTATATCAAAAGCAGAACTAGTGACACATTATTTACAGAATGAGCTGGCATGGTGGACAGTTTATCTTTATGCTTTTAAAAATGTGAGCAACCCTACAGCTGTGTTACCATTTATTATACTTGTCCCAGCTGCCTGTTTCCATGGAGGAAGTTGTGGACCTCCTGAATGATGTGAACCAGCAGCTGGGGGACAGTGGTGAGGCCATGGATGAAGAGGAGGAGAAGGAGGAGGAGGGTCGAAGAGGACCAGCCCACTCCAGCCCTGCTCAACCCACAGAAGCCTCTGCCACCATATCCCACATAAAGTTTTCCACTCCCTCTCCTAACAAAAGCATTGTCTCTCCTTCCAAAAGACACCTGGTAGGTTCAGGTTCTTGGTTGTCATTCAGAACACCATCTGATATTTCTTTGTCATAATATATGAAGTGTTTCCTTGGGTTTGTCACAGAGCTATCGGCTCACAACACAAATCAGTAACTTTTCATAATTTATTTGCCCTGTCATTCAGATTTCTCCCAAGACACCACCTCATTGGGTGGAGGACCAGAAAAGTCTCCTTCAGATGCTGTGTCAGCAAGTTGAAGCCCTCAAGGTCAGAATGTGAAAAACATCTTTGTTTAATTTAATGCCTCACTATTTTACACTGGTTCCACTTGGATGGAATAAATGAATGAGTGAGAACAGTGCAAGTTTAAAAGAGAAACTCAAAGTAGTAAAATGGTAAGTATGGTCTATGTTCTTGCGCTGATGGAATTAGATGGGTACATAATATAACAAAAGATAAATATGGTGGAAGTGTTTGAGTTTCCCGCAGTAAATGAAATGGGAGCAGATCAGATTTACTCAAATGCGTCACAAAAACGGGAAATTACAAATAAAGGCCTGTCTCTAATAATAGCCTGTTTTTAAGTAAGTAAGGCCTGGTTCACATAAATAAAAATCTCTGCAACTATTTTGACTGTACAATGATTAACATAAAAATGACTCAGTATATTATGTCTATTATACATATTCTACTTTTTATTGTGAGTTAAATGTTCTGTAGAGATTTGTCCAATTCACATTAATTAAGCTCCTTGTTTTGCAGAATGAGGTCCATGATCTGAGACACAACTCTTCAGGGACCGCAGGCTCCCCACATCACAAGATGTATGGGGAGAGCTACGGGGCCGAGGGCCTACAGGAACCTTTTACCCCAGTCCAGTCCTACCATGGGGCCCCCCTAACAGGTCAGCACACTACATAGAACTAAAGTATATCTAAATGGATAGTTCCATATTTATGTCTACAAGTATTGGACAGAAATTGTTATAAATATAGTAATATAATTAACAAAATCCTATTTGTCTCTTCTTTTTTTTCTCTAAGTTTCCACCACAGGCCCCTCTGGGTACTACAATCAGTCTCCAGCTTATAACTCTCAGTATCTCCTGCGCACCGCTGCAAATGTAACCCCCACCAAGGTAATTATCACTGTTTAACACCAGGTCATTAATAAACCTATTCAGAGGATACAAAATGTTTTTTGTTTTCTTGTTTGTTTCACTTTACACAGGGTCCAATGTATGGTATGAACCGTATGCCACCTCAGCAGCACATGTATGCCTACCAGCAGCCCACTCATACACCTCCATTGCAGACAGCCCCAGCCTGCATTTACCCTCCTCAAGAACAGGTCTTTGGTGCCCCTCTTCGGTTTGAATCACCAGCCACGAGCCTTCTTTCCCCATATAGTGAAGAATATTATGGACAGAGTGTAACCCAACAAACCACTAATCCTCCCCTACCTGAACCTGGCTACTTCACCAAGCCATCTGTAGTCCCTGTTCAGCCACCAAAGAGTATTGAAGGGAAGCCTATGGACTTCGGGAAGCTCTCCTTCAGCCAGCAGGCACCTGCTGAAGTCCCCAAAGTACCTAGTTTTGGAGCAGGGGTAGTTGCCCAGTCAACGCCTTCAGCCGCTTTTAAATTCAACTCCAACTTTAAATCCAACGATGGAGATTTCACTTTCTCAGCTTCCCAGGCTAAGCACAGTGAAAGTCTGCTTGGTCTTCTTACATCAGACATTCCCACTAAAACAGATACTGTCTCAGAGAAACCCTCAGCCCACGAGCAACCCCCCAGTCAAACGGGCATCTTCACCTTTGGTAATAGAAATGTTACTGGCTTCTCCTTTGTTGATTCTGCGCAAAGCACGGGCACTAAAAGTCTGTTTGGCAAGGTGGAGCAGCCATTTAAATTTGGGGTTGTTACCAAGCCAGTGTCTGTAGAGGAAAGAGCAGTGGAGAGCGACAATGACAGCACTCATGTTGAGGAGGATGAGGATGGTCCTCATTTTGAACCCATTGTACCCCTTCCTGATAAAGTAGATGTGAGAACTGGTGAGGAGGAGGAGGAGGAAATGTTTTGCAACAGGGCAAAGCTGTATCGATTTGACACCGAGACAAAAGAGTGGAAGGAGCGGGGCATTGGCAATGTTAAAATCCTGAAACACAGCACTAAAGGAAAGGTCCGCCTCCTAATGAGAAGGGAACAGGTCCTTAAGATCTGTGCAAACCACTACATCAATGCTGATATACTACTGAAACCGAATGCTGGCTCTGACAAATCCTGGGTCTGGAATGCCATTGATTATGCAGATGAAGAGCCTAAGCCTGAACAGCTTGCCATCCGCTTTAAAACTGTAGATGAGGCATCACTTTTCAAAGCTAAGTTTGAGGAAGCCCAGAAAATCGTGCTTAAATCAGAAGAAAAGCACAATCAACAGGAAAAGAAAGAAGAAACCTCTAAAGGTTCTGAATCACTGGCAGCACAGTTTGCTCTTAAAGACGGGGAATGGGAGTGCACTGTGTGCTGTGTAAGAAATAAACCCACGGAATTGCGGTGTGTCGCTTGTCAAAGTGCCAATCCCAATTCTTCATCCAAGCCAGACATTCAGTCTGCTGGTAAAACCAAAGCCAGTCCCTTTACTTTCAACTTTGGGACTGATTCGTCAAAGCCCAGTAGTTCTGGCTCTACGTTTACTGGATTTGGTGCTTTTGGAGCTTCTATACCATCCTCATTTACATTTGGCACCAGCACCTCAAAACCTGCTGACACAGTAACCAGTTCGTTTGGTTCTGGCTTTGGGGCTCAGTTTGGCAAGAAGCCAGGGCAGTGGGACTGTGATGTTTGTGAAGTAAGAAATGAAGCCTCTGCAGACAGTTGTGTTTCTTGTAAAGCTCTTAAAGCCTCACCTAAAACAACTGCAACGGCACAAACTGCACCATCTCCACCTGAAGCGCAGCCTTCTATATGTGTTGACTCTGGGTTTGCCCAGTTTAGCAAGAAGCCCGGGCAGTGGGACTGTGATGTCTGCGAAGTTAGAAATGAAGCCTCTAGTGACAAATGTGCCGCCTGTAACACCCCCAACCCTGCTTCTAAATCAACAGCGGGGCCTCCAGCAGCATCACATCTACCAGTAGTGTCAGGATTTGGGGCTGATTTTGCAAAAAATGAAGGGCAGTGGGACTGCAATTCCTGCCTGGTCAGAAATGATGCATCAGCTACTGAATGCGTTTCTTGCCAAACCCCACGTGACACCTCCTCTTTACAAGCCATGTTTGCAATGAAGGATGGGGAATGGGATTGTGACACTTGCCTGGTGAGAAACAATGCCTCTGTCACTAAGTGTGTGGCCTGTCAAACACCAAATCCTAATGCAAAAAGCACAACCAGCACTGCTCCCTCAGCCTCCACATTCAGCTTTTCTTTTGGAACCAAGAGTTCATCAAGCCAACCTGCTGCAACTGGATTTACGATGCCTTTTGAAACTGGCAACACTTTTCAGTTTGGTCGAAACAAAGAGACAAACTCAGCAGATTCTTTCAAGTTTGAAGCTCCTCAGTCTGGATCTAGTACCACAAGTTCTTCAGGCTTCTCTTTCTCTATGCCCATTCCAACTGGTGGCTTCAAGTTTGGCATTCAGGACCCTGCAATTGAAACTCCCTCAACTGATGATCCACCCCCTCCATCAGCATCAGCCTCCAGTTTTCTGAAAAGCATAGCTGACAAACACAAGGAGAAAGAAAATGTGTCTACACCCTCAGTGGACCAAACGGAGCAAGATCAAAATCCCTTAATTGCTGGTAAAGCCAATGAGTTCAGTTTTGCAGACTTGGCAAAGTCCTCTGGAGGAGACTTCCAGTTTGGCCCGGACGACCCCAGTTTCAAAGGTTTCTCTAGGGCCGGCGAGCAGGTGTTCTCATCATTACAGGCCACCCCCACCAAGACAGATGCCTCAAATGAGCAGGAGGATGATGACATGTACAAAACAGAGGAAAATGACGATATCCAGTTTGAACCAGTGGTCCAGATGCCTGACAAGGTGGACCTGGTGACTGGGGAGGAGGATGAACAGGTTCTTTACTCTCAGCGTGTCAAACTGTTCAGATTTGACACCAACACCAGTCAGTGGAAAGAGCGTGGTGTAGGAATCCTTAAATTCCTTAAAAACGGCACCAATGGCAGGCTAAGGGTGCTGATGAGAAGAGAGCAAGTTCTGAAGGTGTGTGCCAACCACTGGATCACCACCACCATGAATCTTAAGCCCCTGGCAGGCTCAGACAAAGCATGGATTTGGTTGGCCAATGACTTCTCTGATGGAGATGCTAAACTTGAACAGTTGGCTGCTAAGTTCAAAAGCCCAGAGCTTGCTGCCGAGTTTAAGGAGAAGTTTGAAGAGTGTCAGAGACTTCTCCTGGACATCCCTCTACAAACCCCCCACAAGCTTGTTGACTCGGGCAGAACAGCACATCTCATTCAGAAAGCAGAGGAGATGAAGTCTGGTTTGAAAGACCTGAAATTCTTTTTGACAGATGAGAAAACAAAGATCAAAGATAAAGACAGCCGAGGAGACATTACAACATCCAGTAATGTTTCAAGCCTCGTCATTAAGCCGCACGGTGAAACCACTGGCCCCACCTTGGAGTGGGATAACTACGACCTAAGAGAAGAGGCTTTAGATGATACTGCTGATTCATCAGTCTATGCCTCTCCCATCGCCAGCAGCCCGCTGAGAAAGAACCTTTTCCGCTTTGGAGAATCCACTGGCGGGTTCAGCTTCAGCTTCCAACCTGGCATCAGCCCCTCCAAGTCTCCTGCCAAGCTTAACCAGAGCAGAGCCTCAGTGGGTACTGATGACGAGCAGGATGTAACCCAGGAGGAGGAGAGGGATGGCCAGTACTTTGAACCTGTGGTCCCCCTGCCTGATCTGGTGGAGATTTCTACAGGAGAGGAAAATGAACAGGTGGTCTTCAGTCACAGGGCCAAACTGTATCGCTACGATAAGGAACTGGGTCAGTGGAAGGAGAGAGGTATTGGGGATCTCAAGATCTTGCAGACTTACGACACCAAACGAGTGAGGCTGATAATGAGGAGAGACCAGGTACTTAAGATCTGTGCCAACCACTGGATCACAGCAGCCATGAAGCTGGAACCTATGAAGGGTGCAGAGAAGGCCTGGGTCTGGAGTGCCATGGACTTTGCTGAAGTAGGAGAGGGTAATATTGAGCAGTTGGCTGTGAGATTCAAGCTACAGGACACTGCAAACACATTCAAACAAGTCTTTGAGGAGGCCAAGGTTGCGCAGCAAAACCAGGAACTCATGACTCCACTGACATCCAGGGTTGTCATTGCCAAGCCTCAGGACAGTGCACCCACAGCAGAGACTGCTACAACTGTATGTGGGAAGGCAGCCATCGCTGTTCTGGAAGAGACCACAAAGGAACGTACAGAGCTGTCCCCCGACGATAAGCCATGCGCAGCAGGGTCTCAAAGTCCAGTCAACCCTTCAAAGACAGTGGTCTCCCCCCCTAAGTTTGTCTTTGGCACTGATAGCCTTCAGAAGATTTTTGGCTCTCCTAAATTTCACTCCGAGACTGAGGAATCTGCATCCGGTTTGAATGCCAAAGGTTCTGAACGTCCTGCCAAGGCTTCACCTGCTTCACCTGCATTCAAAATCCCAGAGAAAGGTAAAAAAAAATATATATATATGTGTAATATTTGTCTGATGTCTGAGTATCACAACTGTTTTTGTTAATTTGAGATTTACTCCATTGTCTTATTTCATCTGCATCTCATTGCTCCATCATCTTATTGGTTTGCCCCGCCAGGACTCTTCTCAACATTTCCTACGACAGAAATTGTATTAAAATCACAGTTTCGCTATGTTTCATTATATTAAGAAACCCTGTACAGGAAATTATCTACAGGAGGTTTTATTAAACACACTAAACATATGTTGCATACCCCCAGAGCTGGAGCACAATTCATTCAACACACACTCTCAGCTATATTCATTCAACACACACATAGTATGTCACAGTTTCGTGTGAACACTTTTGTTCTTGTTTTTACTATTATGATACCAGCCTCACAAATAGTTTCTCTTCGCCCAACAACCATCATCCTTTAGGGCTGGATTTTAGGCTTTTCAAAGATAACCCAATGGCTTTTTGGACCAGCACATCAACCACCCAATTTGAACCCCCAGGTACTCTAATCACTGCAGTGTGTGTTAACACTTCTCAGCTGTCACCTGGCTGGCCCTTACTACTAGATAGAAATAACCTGGATGCACGGAGTGAAAAAAAAAACATTGACGCTAATGTGCTGCATGTCCAGTGTGTGGAGGTACCGTTTTTTATTGTACAAAGAATCAGAGTCAGAGTTCAAGTAGGGTTTTTTGTTTTATTATGGCAGAGGTGATTCAGTATTGTCATTTATCACTTTTTTTATATTGTGGTTCACAGCTCCATGTCTAATTTTAATGTTTATATTTTTCTAAAAATAGTTTAAACTCTTAAATAGTAGTTTGGTTTTTGTTCTAGTAAAAATGCTAACTGTTGAGTTTTGTCTGTAGAGTGTTTCTTCCGCCAGAACAAATGTCTACTTATCTTTAGTTAGACTTTATCTCATTTGAGTCTTGAATTTTGAAAATTGAAGGACAATTGGAAAATTTTATATTATGCTTGAGTTCATAAGTTTTGCTTTTTATATACATACATACATACATACATACATACATACATACATACATACATACATACATACATACATACATACACTGAAAATGCCACATTCCCCAATGCAAGGATGCTAAAAATGGAAAATATGGTTGTCTGTGGGTAGTTAAATTTGGTAATGATTCATGGCCAGTTAGAATTTCACGAGTCAATCTAGAGTTTTGTACAGCAACAGGAGACACATCTGTAGAAGTTAATGTCTTCTGAAAGGTGAGCCGAGAAGATTCCACAGAGAGTTCCCTGAGAGAGGAACGCTCTGTGCAGACGACGTCACACGTGCCATTTTTAGTGCAGGATGTGTAGCAACAGCATGAAATGCAATTCCCCTTCTAGCCTGTCTTCTGGCAGTGATGTGCACCTCAGCAAATGCTAATTAGAGTGAAACCTCAGTTATTTATGCTGTCTAATGCTACATTACCATGTGTCCAACAGTAAGTGGTGGAGTCTCAAACAGACACGGCATATGAAATGTTCTCGTAATACAGCTCGTCTCACATTTGTAAATCAACTGCATGCTATTCATTTTTGCTGTGCATGACTTTTGTGCGTGTGTAACTAACACCTGTAGTTATAAAGGGAATAAAGCAGCTTAATGTCTGCTTCTCTTTAAGCAGTTCCTTCCCAGCTTCACAATGTATTGTTCTACTATCATGTCCATCTGTCACAGGGTTACCTCAGGCGGAAGGAGGCAGCGCACAGGCGAGTGAGGACTCTGAGGTGGAGGTCGTGTATGTCAGGGAACCCACTGCTGAACAGGCGGCTTTAGCCAGGAAGCTGCTGCTGCCACTCACCTTCTTCTGCTACCAGAACGAACCAGGCTACACCAGCGACGACCAAACTGATGGTGAGACCAAAAAATAAGAAATAACAGTATGGATGTGTGTTTTGTTAAAGTTGACGTGGTAACTAGGATATCTCCACAGATTTCCCCATCCACTCATCTCAAAGTATGACCACACATCGCACACTGCCTTTTTTTTTTTACTGTATGAACAATTCACATAACCACCCTGTGGTGTGAATATATGATAAATATGTGTGTAAATAAAGCAAAGGTTTCTTTCAAACAAAGGGATTTATTTTATTTTTTTTGCGACCAAGTGACAAAGGAACAAAATGTCATGATTATATTCTCATGACATTTTTATTTGGAGTTTGTTGCTGTTGTCTGTCACCATAACAATCAAATGTGTTTATGTCTGGGAAAGCTGAAAATCTGACAAAACACATGTTTTACATTGTTGCTCACTGGCATTGTCCAAGGTCTGTGGGAGTGAAGTGGGAACTGTGATGGCAATAAAAGTAATTTAAGGGAAATATGTGTTGAACTTGTTTTGACTTTTCAGATGAGGACTACGAGTCGGCAGTAAAAGCCTTGAATGGAAAGCTCTACCTTGATCCACCTGAGAAAAAGGCTGCAGCGTGTGGCGACGGTATGTCATATCCTGACGCACACGTACCATATTGGTACATTCATTGCACATTCTTAAAGCTGTGATACGTGAAAAATGATGTCTTCCCATGTGTGCAATGTACTGCACACTACATGGCAGATCATTCTCTGACCCTAAACGTGTGTGTTCTGCGTCCAGAGCAAGACTGCCAAGTGGTGTGGGAGAAGAAGCCGACGCCCGAGGAGGAGGAGAAGGCCAAAAGCCTCCAGCTTCCGCCCACCTTCTTCTGCGGCCTGAGTACCACAGACAGCGACCCGGACCACGACAAGCCTGAAGACTTTGAGACGGAAGTCCGCAAGGCACAGCAAGACCTGGTAACACTTAGAAAGGGCCCTGAATTTGCAGTACAGCTAATGATTCGAATCAAATACGCATGCATGCAGACGGTATCCAAATACAGTAGATTTCACAGTATTTATGCTTGTGGGCAAAAACCGTTTGACTGAATCAGTGTGATGACCAGTAATGTAAGCGGATCATCTTTTCTTCATCAATTTTTAGTGACAAACTGAGCCTTTATGCATTAGAAGATTTGTCAAAATGACAACAGACTTGGCAGAGGTGAAACGTCAGTTTCAGTCATTCGTTTTACTTTTGGCTAAAGCAGTGAGTCTGTTTGAGTTAGTTTAACCAGCTGCAGGTTTTTGTGTTAACATAGACTCAGTATTATTGTAGTTTAATTCCTAAATAGTTTCAGGATGCCCAGTTAAACCAAGCTGGAAAGGCCTCCAGCAGCCCAGCTGTGGCCCCAGAAGAGCCGACACCAGGCCCGTCATCCAGCGGCACAGAAGCTGCAGGCACCACGTCTACACTGGAGGAGCAGACCTCAGACCAGCCAGTAGACTCTCAGAGTGAATCTCCTAGCAGCAGCTCTCCTATTGATCTGTCGACTAAGAAGAGCCCAGAGCCAGAGTGCAACACTGAGACTGCAGCTACAGCCTCTACAACAGCTGGTCAAGGTATAGACACTTCCTGTTCATCACTACAGACTTTGACAGGCGACATGTTTTGTCACTGGTGTGTAAGAATCAGCCCTTTTAGTCAAAATGTTCTCGCCAGCGTTAGAAACTAATCTCTACAACCGTCCTCAGTAATTACTGACATTTTTACCTCTGTGGGTTACAAACATGTAATCGCTGATTTACTTCTTTAAACTGGTTCGCCTGCTCACCAGACTTGGTTTGTGTGAATGCGACACTTTTGATAATAATTAGCTCCAGGCTCAGAGGTAAAATTGTCCAATATCAAAATAAAGAAGCAGCAGCCAAGATTAAAGTCCAAAAAATGAATCCAAGGAGATAAAAAAGTTCTGCTGAACCTTCTTTTTTTCTTCTTCTTTCCAAACCCATAAATCATGTCTCCACCCCCCCGAGTTTATTTTGGAACTCTTTTGAGGGGGCTGTTTTGGGAACTACTGGACTAAACTTCCTAAAGCACCTAACTATATATAAAGTCATTTAAACCAGCAACAGTGACATCCTGCTTACATTGTTGTCATATATAACACACATAACGCATAATGATGATACTACTGCACTTTTACTTAAGTAAGAGTTTGAATGCTTTTAATAGATGGATGTATTAAGAATGTTTACATTGTCATACTGTTATTTTATTTTAAGTAAAAGATCCAACTACTTGTGTCACTGCTAAGGTAGTGCACACCTGCTGTGTGCTAGAATCCTGGAAACAAAGCTGCGTTCAGTTCAGTGTGTAATGCTAATGCTTCTCCCACTACAGAGGCCTCCGGCTTTGGCTTCAACTCATTCGGAGGCTTCTCTTTTGCTGACTTGGCCCAAAACACAGACGAGTTTGCGTTTGGAACGAAAGAAGGTCGGCAACCGACTGTGATATCCTTATCAACGCATCACCATATATTGTGTGTATATACATATTTATTGTTTTCTCTTTTATGAAGACTCCAACTTCTCGTGGGCAAATGCTGGAGCGACCGTATTTGGGGCCGCAGTGACCTCAAAAAACAACGGCAATGAGGAGGGCAGCGATGAAGAGGATGCTGCTAATGTGGACATTCACTTTGAGCCAATAGTGTCACTACCAGAGGTACCTTTTTATTTATTTTTTTTTTTATGCTAAAATCCAATATTTTGGTTGTTTGTTTTTTTTGTTTGTTTTGTTTTTTCAGTGAGTGAGGTGCAGGAACACATCCTCATCCTTGTGCAATTGTGTGCCTCTCAGGTGGAGACAAAGTCTGGAGAGGAGGATGAGGAAATCCTGTTTAAGGAGCGCGCCAAGTTGTACCGATGGGACCGGGACCTCGGTCAGTGGAAGGAGCGTGGCATCGGCGACCTCAAGATCCTCTTCCACCCAACCAAACATTTCTACCGAATCCTGATGAGAAGAGAGCAGGTGCTGAGGGTCTGTGCCAACCACACCATCACACAGGTGATGGAGCTCAAACCCATGAACGCCTCGGCCAACGCACTGATCTGGACTGCCACCGATTACTCAGGTACCCATGCAGTGTTTCTGCACTGCTTTTGTCTTGCTGCTGCTAAAATCACCTAATTGTACATAAATAACCTGCAATTCTTTAAACAAATGACCTTGTCTCCCTTACTTTCTTTTACGTTATTACAAGAAGTGTGTTTTGCAAAGTTGTGGATTCAACAGAAGATTTCTGAAGGCAGACTTCAACAAAATAATGCCAAAACCGATTACTTTGTGCAACCATTTGTACTGATGCTTTTCACTTGTCCTTTTGCTGACGGTCTTCCCTCGGTTTTTTTCCTCAGACGGCGAGGGCGCAGTGGAGCAGCTGGCGGCCAAGTTCAAAACCCCCGAGATAGCCGAGTCCTTCAAGAAGACCTTCTGCGAGTGTCAGAGCCGCATAGGACAATCTGACGGTGATGCGTCATGTGTCTTCCCGCCGCAGATGTCCAGAGTTCAGGAGCACTCCAGAGACACTAACCCAAGGGTGTTCCTCACAGTGGCAGCCGACGGCCAACCGCTGGGCACCATCACCATAGAGCTCTTCTCCCACATTGTCCCCAAGACGGCAGAGAACTTCAGGTCCCTCTGTACCGGAGAGAAAGGCTTTGGGCTTCGGGACTCCATCTTCCACAGGGTCATACCGTCTTTCATGTGTCAGGTGAGGAGATTATCAAGTTTAGATGACTACACTATCACACTTAATTAAAATGTGATCATTTGAATTTTATTTAAATGTAATTATTTGGCTAATGAAGAGCAATATTTTTAGAATGTTTCATATGTAACATTACTAACAAGTTCCCCGTTGGTCTTTTAGGCTGGTGACATCACCAAAAGTGATGGCACGGGAGGGAAGTCCATCTATGGCAGCAAGTTTGAGGATGAGAACTTCGATGTTCGGCACACGGGCCCCGGCATCCTGTCAATGGCCAATCGGGGTCGCGACACCAACAACTCGCAGTTCTTCATCACCCTGAAGAAAGCTGAACACCTGGACTTCAAACACGTGGCTTTCGGCTTTGTTCGGGACGGCATGGATGTGGTGCAGCAGATGGGAGAGCTGGGCACAAAGGGAGGCACGCCCACAAAGAAGCTTGTCATCACAGACTGCGGACAGCTGTAGATTTTTAAATGTTAACGTCAAGATTTCCAGCTTGATTTGGATAATGATGTGTTCTCTGTGCAGACCCTCCAGCTAAAACTGAATCCATAGTCATTAGGCATCTGAGAATTAAACACTGATCACAGGACTACTGATCATCAGAGAAACTTGGCTCCGGTAGCCTGGGATTAGAAATTATTTTTACTAAACTATAATGTAGTCACAAATGGGAAACATGGCAGAGGAGGCAAACTTTTGCTCTGTTGCACTTGCATCGTTATCACCTGTCAATACATTCTTGTCATTTGTTTATTTTGTGTGTATAATTGTAAATTAACTACATTTTGATGTTTTTGTTCTTTTGTTTTGCATGTGCTCAATTTAAGTTTGCTGGTCCTCTTCATAAACTCCACTCTGGTATTTTTCCCCTTTCTTGAAGAAGTCTTAATTATAATTGAACGCTGAGGTTGGTTTGCCCCTGCCTTCTCTCCAAATGCTGCCTTCGTGTATTTTTTACTGTGATTTTTTTCCCCCCCTTGTGTAAGTGGATTTCACACTGTGCAGATAATTGGACTTCATACTTTCCCACATAAACTGGAGTTATCTCACTGTGCTGCCCTGTGGATGCAGGGTGGCTAGATGATAACGTTGCATCTGGTTTGGATTTTACAAAAGCAGTCGGTTATATTTTGAGATTATCACTTTGCCAAATATGCCGATAAAGGTGAAATAAAGTTGCTTTACAAGTAATGGATTTGTTTTGTCTTTGCTCAGTACTTCAGACTATTAGAGAAACCTCTTTGCAGGCTGCATTCTCACCAAACATGCATGGTCACTGCTGATAATGATTTTACACTTAAAATGTCTGCTTGTAACCTCAGGATTTTTAATAGCCTGAGTTTACATTCTATAATGGTTTTTACTACTTACTTGATTTTATAGGCTGATATATTGAGGCTAAAATCATCCTATTATATTATATTTTTGTACTTTTAAACCATAAAATAAATGGATAAAGAATTCCTTAGTTCACCACCAGAAGTATTTAACATCTAGGGCTTCGTGCTGGGAAATGACTGAACAGTTAAATGAAAAAGATTTTTCAAATAATTGAAAAAATAGATTTGGGGTGTCCAGTAAAGTTTCTGGGGAAATGGGGACTTGGACTCATGACTCCAGTATTTCTGAAACCCTAGCTAAAGCTCTGGTTCTATAACTTATAGAATCAAGAGCAGTATGGGGTGGAAGAGCTGCATTTCTTTTCATATACATTTCTTTTTTACTCAGGAGCATAAATGAGAGCAAAGTTGTTAAATCCTCTAGTTGGAGCTCATCAGTACCATAGGTAAACATATGCTTAACAGTTGATGAACATATGATCAAACAAGTAAGTTGATATACCATGAGTATTTTTATCATGCGTAACTTGAATCTTCTTTTCTCTCCTGGCAGAAATGTGCCTTCAAAGTAGTTCGACACTGCAGCTCGGTAGCAGTTAAGGTGTAGTACCGCATTCTGCCACCGCGTCAAAGTGGCAGCAAAGAACGGCCAGAGCCGACCCACAGTGACGTCAGCAGGATGTAAATACAGTGCCTCGCGGCCCGATCGGTCTTTTTCCTCTCCTTTGCTGTTAGGGCGGCAAGCCTACGCTCTGTCTCTGGAAGATTTAACACCGAAGCAGCAAAATGATCATCTACAGATGCCTCATCAGCAGTAAGTAACCACGTTTTGTGTACTCGTTCGTATTCATTAGGCATCGTTACAGTGGTGGCGGTTATTTTTGGCTGTGTTATGTTATTGGGGAGAGTTGGCCAGGCTAGCTAGCTAGCTAACTCGTGTGATCATCGTTAGAAAGCTAGCGCTAGCCAGATGCTAACCAAAAACTGTTAGCATCTTAGCCACCCTGTTGGCTAGCCGGTGATGCTGAGGCCGGTTAGCTTTTAGCTTTGGCGGTGGTTAAACTACCGATAAGTTGGCTAAAAGTGAAAAAGTGTGACTGCCGTGTGTCTAACAGTAAAGGGACGCTCTTAGCGGGGTGATGTGATACGGGACAGTGGTCCACGGTATAAATGTAATGTTAGTCATGATAAAGTACCGTGGTGTACGTGGCCTTTCGGCATCGCGAAGCAGCTAGCTGCCGTTTTATTTATGGGAAATGTCTGACTAGCAGCTTTTTCTAGAGTTAGCATTAGCGTCGCTACTTGGGAAATGAGGCTCATGTGGCGGCTTCTATTTCATGTATTTAACAACTTCCAGACCAAGATGATAACGTTGATTCATTTCTACTGAAGAATCTAGGCAAGTTATCCAGTGTACAACGTTATATAACTTGTAACGTGAGGGTTACGTCGCAACCAGAGGGTAGCCCAGATATTTGCTTTGTGTCCAATAAGTGCGATAACCGTGTTTTCTCCCGCAGATGATGAGATGTTCTCAGACGCCTTCAAAGTCAAAGTATCTGAAAGCGGAATCTTCTATGAAGTCGAAGGAAAGGTGAGTTAACGTCGGTGATGCCTGGGATCTGTTTGTGTGATCAGAAGAGAGATTTCTCTCCACATGGTCGCAGCAAGCTGAATGGCGAGGGGACGTTTTACTTGGTAGACTTGTGTTCTCATTGTCCCCCACCTGAGATTCCTGTTTATCTCCCTTTTGTGGCGGACTGCCTGTAGTGATGTAAGTGGCATTTTCTTTACATGGCATCACTGCAGTCAGGGTGACGTTGTGGTTTGTGTCTGACGCACACTCAAGCAGTGAGTCATGATAAAGGAAGCACGTCAACCGCCCAAAGTTGGGATTATAGTTGGGCGCTTGACAAACTACCTGTTGACTGTAAAGCTATGGCGCTTTGAATTGTCTCCGTGTATGAAAGGTGCTATATAAATAAACTTGCCTTGCCTAAAAACTCAAACAATTTGGTTGATTCACTTGTTTGATGGCAAACAGGCGTCTCATTTTAAAAGGACCTCAATCGTCACTTTTGCACTGGTGAATAGTTTCATCAGTAACTTTACTAAAAGCCAACATGAAACCACTACCGGGAACCAGTTCTGTGACATCAGATTTGGTTTATCGACGAGTCTCCGTTTATTAAAACCGGATTTGGGAACGACAGGCTCCAAATGTTTATTCCAGTTTAGATTACAGGTTTAATGTGAATGTAGTTTTAATGCTCCTCCTCACACTTTTAGCCAAGTATGCGACAAAGTGGTTACACACACTCTAGTTTGTCAGCACACCGCTAGCGTCGCCTGCCTACCAGCCACCATGTTGTATATCCCGTTCTCACTGGGATTCACCACAAATGAATGCTCCTCTCTGCACGTGTCTAGACCGTCACCAGGACAGAGGGGTTTGATGATTCTTTAATTTCGGCCAACGCCTCTGCTGACGAAGTGGCCGAGGGCACCGACTCGTCCTCCATCTCTGGCGTAGACATCATCCTCAACCACAAGCTGCAGGAGACGGGCTTCGACAAGAAGCAGTACATCGCTTACATGAAAGAATACGTGAAGGCGTGAGTACCAGTCCGCCACGGAAGAACTGTTCAGATTGTGATCGCGTGACAAACGCTGACCAGTATCACTGTTTTCATGTCCAGCATCAAGGCCAAGCTGCAAGAGACCAACCCAGATCGAGTGGACGGCTTCGTGGCTGACGTCGCACCAGAAGTTAAGAAAATCATGGGAAACCTCAAGAACTTCCAGGTAGTTACAGTCGAGCGAGGGTCAAGTTGCACGCCGTGTTTGCAAAACGTATTAAGGCTAAAAGTAGCTCCCAGTTAGCAGAGTTGGGAGACACGTGTCTCAAAATACAGCATAATGGTATTAAAGTATCGGGTGGGGAACACAATCTTGTTTAACCTCCCTACTTATTGTGATCAACATTTCCACTCCAGATGTTTGTTTTAATGTTAAAGGAGAGCTATAAGCTTGTTCCCATTATTGCGTGAAAATATGGCCCACGCCGCATCCCATTCATAAAAAACAAAAGATTCTCCGGCTAACCGCCGGTACCATCATGCCGTTAGGGGAAAGTTCGTGTCTCTATTCTTGTGGGAAAATATGGCACAAGCTGCATTCCATTCACAATTCCACTATTCTCAGTATTGCACCTTTTCCCCCTCCATGTATTTTTTGACGTAATTTATATTTTGCGGGCCAGATGACGAACCCCGCCTGAGTTTATGGTCCGTTATGTTGAGACTAGCATCTCTTTGAAAACTTCTGACACGCCGTCTTTGTCTTCCTGCAGTTTTTCACAGGAGAGTCCATGAACCCAGAGGGCATGGTGGGGCTGCTGGACTACCGTCCGGACGGAATCACGCCGTACATGCTTTTCTTCAAAGATGGTCTGCTGGTTGAGAAATGTGTAAGTACTCAGCAGAGTCTTCAAAAAGTGCCACACGGCATGTTTTTATTTTATTTATTTTATTTTATTATACACAGAACATGTCCCAGTAGGACAATCACAGCTGTGAATCATGAAATGAATGGTGGCTGAATTCCATTTAGCTGCTTCAGTTTCAGGGTCCTGGTATTTTGCTCATTCTTTACCCTTTATGGATATCATTTTAAATGCATCTTTTAATTTCATGTTGAGGAAGGTGGAACACTGGATCCTATAATTCCAACCTCTAAACTACATGCTATGAGAATTTAAACTAGAGCAAATCATTTCTGCAATTAACCATGTTTTTAAAAACATTATTTAAAAGTGGTATCATCCCCTTTTGTGTGTGTGTGTGTGAGTTGGCTAAACTATCACCAAACAATTACAAACAATTCCTACACCATGCTATTAAAGGATTGGACCTTTTTTGTGTTTAAAATGTCAATAAAAAAGCAGGCCAGGCAAGTTTGTACAGTGGCTAGCATTAGCTAGCTAGAAAGAAGTAACTTGACTGGCAGTTCTGTCATAATTCCCACTAAATTATTCTTTTGGATGTAATGATTGGAATGCAAAGCATGGCAGCGATGTAGCAATCATCAGTAAGTATGACTGGCTAGTTTTGGAGGGCAGAGGTGGAGAACTGTGAAGACGCTCTGTGGAAGTATTTTAACGCGTGTTCCTCTGTCTTGCAGTAACTACCTGGATCTACATCTACTTTTCAATTGGCTGCTGCTTCTGAAATGGTCCCAAGAGCAGACTGAAGGAGCACTATTTTTTTGCATCATGCCTGAACGGAAACATTCTTGTACAATTTCTTATATAGTCACATTAAGGCCCACAGCACAACTCCCAAGGCTGGGTGAATCAAACATTAGTTTTGGTCACTGAATACAGTTTTTAACTTTTTTTCTTTTTGGCTTTTGCAGTGTTTGATCCAAGGAATTTGCCCAGTTTTTGTGATTGAAAATAAAATGCAGGACAGTGAGTGAAGCTCCAACTCTGAATGAAAGATGGTTTCTCTTGTCTGAATACTGTTTTAGCAATGATCTGTACAGGTTGACCTCCTCAGACCTCTTGTTTATGGTTGCATTAAATACGATTCCATCTACAGTGAAAAAACTTCTGGTTTAATTTGAAAATAAAATCTAGTACCACCACTTTCAGTTTTGCTGTATGTTTGTGGGATGTTTATTCCTCTTTGGGGATTTTTCTCTGGCTGCATACAAACGGGCAGCATTCGGGTGAAATGCAACACGCTTCACTGGTTGAGTTTGAGATGTAATTGAGTGCGACGTGATCCACGGTTTTGTTCACACTGACTGCGGAGTGTAAAACGTATTCACAGTATGGGAACCTGAGTCTGCTCCATGTTCTTTTGATGGATAAGAATCATACAGTGACTGATATTCCAACGCTGGTGAATGTTCTGTTTGTTGCAGTTTATTAATCCTGTTTGAAAAAAGTTAAACCAGGAAAATGAAGTCCACCCATCAGGTCTACTGCTACATTACCATCCTGGTGATGTTGCATGTTCCAGCCAATTAAATGGCAGATTATTTTTATTACTGTATATATTTTTCAATTGCACTGTTTCTCTTACTTTTTAGGCAAGAGAAGTTGGAACTCATTACCACAAGACTGATGCCTCTTTGACAAAAGTAAACACATTGTTTACTGTGATGGACTTTCTAATAAGTGCATCCCAAAGCAGGACACAACCAAAGGGGAAATTCTGGAGTCGAATATTTATTTTATACATGTTTTTATGTTTACGGTATGGAGGGAAACATTGGCGCCTGTGGTACAGTATAGGTTGGAAAATAATCAACAGTAATGTGAAGTACGTATGTTTGTGCATGTTTTAGTCAACATACTACACCAGTCCATGGAAATGCACCATGAATGTGCAGTTTGTAGTGAGTCACATTACGGTTTCCCACACAAATTAAATCAGTTGCCTGTTCAGAGACAATCATTCAGCTCAAAAAGCTGACTACCAACCAGGAAATGCTCTAGTGTAGGTGTGATTTAGTAAACAAAAACAAAACTTTACAGTTTCAATCTTCAAAGCTAAAAAGAGAAATTGTTTATGCATTTTTGTTTGTGCTTCGTCCACGATCCACTTCCAGACAGCCGCTGTTCATTCATTCAATCATTAACTTCCAAAAAACATTGACTGTGAACAATGTCTGTTTATTTATGCTACCTAATGCACAACAGACAAACTTAATGACAAACTCAAAAACATCACATATGGGATAAACAGTATTGCCTTTCTGACATCTATATTCAGGAAGTCACTGAAAACCTTAGAAGAGCCGGCTGAGAGGGAAGAGTTGAACCGATGAGACTAACGTGGGTGAACAGGCTCTGAGGAACTCACTGGAACTAGGTGGTCTGCATGTCCTCCTCCTCCTCCTCAGCGGACTGGTAGTGTCGGTACTCTGGCTTCAGTTCCCAGGTGCTCTTGTGAGCTCCCTTGCTGTTGTACGTCCCGATTTCCCTCATGATTTCCTTCAGGTAGGTCTGGAGAAACAATGAACATTGTGACAAACCACCAATATCTGTCTTTATATGACATTCCCCAATCAGCCATAACATGACCACTGACTGGTGAAGTATAGAACATTGATTATTCAGTGGGCATGTGAGCTACTTTGACAAGGATCAAATTGTGAAAGCTAGACCACTCGGTCAGAGCAACCCCAAAACTGCAGCTCTTGTGGGGTGTTGCCGGTCTGCAGCGGGCAGTACTTACTAAAAGTGGCCAGTGACCCAGCGACAGGGTCGTGGGCGAACAAGGCTCACTGATGCATGTGGGGAGTGAAGACTGGCCCGTGTGGTCTGATCCAACGGAGGAGCTACCGATAGGAAGGTGTCAGAACACAGTGCACCGCAGTTTGTTGCGTATCAGGGTGCGCGCGCTGACCCATCCACCACCGAAAGCACCTACTGTGGGCACGTGAGCATCAGAACTGGACCGCAGGGTGATTGAAGAAGGTGGCCTGGGGTCTGATGAATCACATTTTTTTACATCATATGGATGGCCGGGTGTGTGTCCATTGCTACCTGGGGAAGACATGGCACCAGGATGCACTATGGGAAGAAGGCAAGCCGGCGGAGGTAGTGTGATGCTTTGGGCAATGTTCTGCTGGGAAACCTTGGGTCCCGCCATTCATGTGAAAGTTACTTTGACCCGTAGCACCTACCTAAACATTGTTGCAGACCAAGTACACCCCTTGATGGAAACGGTATTCTCTAACAGCAGTGGCCTCTTTCAGCAGGATAATGTGCCCTGCCACACTGCAAACATGGTTCAGGAGCAGTTTGAGGAACACGAGTTTGTGTTGACTTGGCCTCCAAATTCCAGATCCCCATCCAATCAAGGATCTGTGGGATGTTCTGAACAAACAAGTTTGGAGGCCTCACCTCACAACTTACTTAAAGGATCTGCTGCTTACATCTTGGTGTCAGATACCACAGCACAGCTTCAGAGGTTTAGTGGAGTCCATGTCTTGATGAATCAGGACTGTTTTGGCAGCAAAAGAGGGACCTACACAATATTATGCAGGTGGTCATAATGTTATGGCTGATCTGTATATGGTTGTATTCAGACATGAGGTATGTGTTTTTGTGTATTATTTGCATTGAGCAAAACACACACAAACAATTGTACCTGTGTAAAAAGTAACGGGCAGAAAAGTCTTCATCCAACTAAATGTCTTCGTTGTTGTGTCACGGATTTCCCCACAGCTGTCACATGATGCTAGTCGCCACAGCAGTTTTCCTCTCAGAGAAACACCCTGTCGTTATAGCGTACCAGCAGAGATCTCAAAGGAATAGTTTGACATTTTTGGAAGCATGCTTATTCACTCTCTGGCAGGGATTTAGATGAGAAGATTGATACCAACAGTCTTCTCATCTAACTTGAGACAAGAACGGAAACAAGCGTGCTAATTCCTTGTGACTTGGTGATGTGACTAGATGTTGCAACAGTCCCCATCTGCCTTCTACGTCTGTATACGATTTCTGCCCAATTTGATACTACTTTTATACTAAATGGTGGTTTCCTTGTGTCTCATTTTAACCTGCTTAGATCTTTCATTTGTGTAGTGACATTAGTGACATTATGGTTTAGTGTCATAAACAGGAATAAATCCAGCAGGAGCTGAGGAAGTCCATTCAGAACTCCTGTGAGAGGCAATACTGTCCAACCACCACTGGGTGTCTCTGTTGAGCTTGTAGAGACGTGCCTACTGAATCTGATGAATAACTGGTGTGTTTAAAGACTTTTCATAATGGGCATTTCGGTTACTTTAGTTCAGTTAATTTGAGTGTTAGCCAAGTGCTTTAGGAGAGAAATGATGCGGGGTGTATTGCGGCGTTTGACTCCTACTCAGCCGATGGTTACGCAATCAGATGCAATCAGAGGGAGAGGAGGACCTCAAGGTCTCATCAGCACCTACACATTGCTGTTCTCTGCGGGCTGGAGCGAATCCACTGCACTGTATCGATTAATCCCATGTTAGTGTGTGTGTGTGTGTGTGTGTGTGTGTGTGTGTGTGTGTGCACGCATTCATGTTGGCACACATTTCAGCCACAATAGATAGTGTGAACAGGCATGAATGTCATGCCGTGGGCGATTTGTTCAAATTTAACAAAGCAAGGTGGATAGTGGGCAGGTGTATTGTTTTTTTTCCTCTTTCCAGTTATATTGTTGTGTGTGTGTGCGTGTGTGCGCGTGTGTGTGTGTGCATGCGCATGCTGCTCACCACAGGTTGTTTGGTGATGTCCACCAGGTCTTTAATGTTGTAAAACTGGTGCTTTTCAAAAGCAGAGAAGAGCATGTCCAACACGACCTGTCGCTCAGCCCGCACCATCTTTCCATCTGTCTTCTTCTTCTTCTCATACTCCACCTTTAAATCATACAGAATATTACTGCTACTACTACTAGTAATAATAAATAATAATAATAATAATAATAACACTTAATATTACTAATGTTAATGAGGTTAGATTGTAATGTCACAATTTGATCCGAATCCATACAAGTGTTAAAAAGGTCTGTAAGAGTCTAAAAACACATGTAAACACATATGTCTGTCTAAATGTGAACTTGGGATACCTGCTGTTTTTATCATAATGTATGTATTATTCATATTTATTTGTACATCTTCAAAGCTTCACATTATATTAACATTTAAAAAAAAAACATATATTTTCTTGTTTTTAACTGGTTTATGTTTTCCCCCCCCCACTCATTGTACTTGTACTTAATTGTGCAGCGCAAATTTAAACATTAAAGGGTCACTCCTGCTACTTAGTGTTGCACCTTCATGAAGCTGGCCAACTTACAAGACAAATGAAGAGAATAAAAGTTCCAATCAGAGCAGCAGAGGCTGAGATATCCTGACTCACAACTAATGGTCAAGTCCCCAAAATACCAGAACCTACATTACCCATAATGCAACTCTTTCATTAGACCCATCTTGCCTGGCAAGTCTTTCAAATGTCCTACCTGTAGTTTGTAACATAAGCTTTCTACTAAAGCAGAGGTGACATGATCAGGTAGATTTATCATTTGGTGTGTAAAATGCCTAAAACTGTTCAAAACTCAAAGATACTTGGTTTCTCGTCATAAATATTCACATCTGACAGACTTAAGCAGGTAATTTTGCTTAAAAAACAAAATGTAAATTGTTTTTCAATTATAAAAATTGTTCCCAATACATTCTTTTGTCAGTTAACTAATTCACGAATCAGTTGTTTCAGCCCTAAACATAATTTTCACTGAAAAAAATACTCTGAGCAAACTGAACTTGATGTGTAAAATTGTAAAGAGTTCCCCCTTAAAAAAACATTTTAAAGCAGTAAATTGAAAAAAGTTGTGATCACAAAATTTCAAAAAACACTAAAAACACCCTCAGTATCTGGTTCAGACGGTTTGACAACAGTTTGTGAGGCCTATAGATTACTTTTCATTGGCTAAATGTGCAGGTCAGCCCCGCAACAACCTCCACTGCCATAGTGCAACAACTGATTGTTACTCATCTGTGCAACCTAAGCAAAATCTTCCGCCTCTCTCTCAGCGGCCTCGTATCTCTCCGCTAAGCTCCTCCCACCAAACCCACGACTTGAGCTAATGAGCCCGAAGCTCCGTGTGGAGGGACGTGTAGCTGCAGGAAAAGAAGGTATTAGACATGTATCACAAGTTGCAGGATTATCGGCAGGATTTTACACCATTGAATCACATTTTCACCACCTGAAGAGGCGTGTACACACGACTGCATTTGTAGAACAGCCAATACAAAAGCCCCGTCTCTCTGAAATAACCTGTGATTGGCTAAAGTCTCCCGTCACGGGCTAGAAACCACAGCCTAGAGGAGGAGCTGAAGTAAAGGTCTGCTCTCAGACCATTTAAAGTACAATATGCTGCACGGTTATTAGGATTTTTTGGCCAATGACGGGGAAAAAAATACTGCCTACCCCACCATTAAATCATTTTGTAACAATATCAAATGGGTCATACTGTGTTATTAAATCAAACTGGTTACACACACACAGCCTTGCTGTCATGAGCTCTCACATTGAAATCGTGGTTGGCCACAGGCTTGAAGATGGTAGTGATGGCTCTCTCCAGCTGCTGTGACAAACGCTGAGGCTTTGTGGACTCTTTGATCTGCAGCCTGACACACGCACGCACGCACACACACACACACACACACACACACACACGGATAAAGAAAGATAAAGTTCGCTTTGTGTTTTCTGTGATCTGACTTGATCTCAGTTGACAGATGTGCCTGTTGGCACAGAGGCAACTGTTAGCACCTTGAGGTTAAACTAAGCTAATAAGTAATGACAGCTGCTCTGTCCAAAGATATTCTGCTTTCTATTTATTTTTTGTTATCTTGACTGGGCCGGTCAGTGAATACATTCAGCTGCCTGATGTCCTGTCACAATTAACATGATATATTCATAATGATACATTAACAGTTATGATAATTAATCCATTAGTAAAACTTGCTTTGTATCTCCACGTCTTTAATCTCATTTCTTTGTAGATGACTCACACTTTATCCTCCATGTTACACAAAATCAGAACTGACTGCATCACAAAGGAATACAATAAAATACATATATAACAGAATAAACACATAAATAACTTTGTTTAAATAATATTTGAATTATGAATGTTAAAGCGTTCAGATGTTTTATAAAATCGTTTTGCCTCTTTAATATGCACATTTATGTGGAAAGTGCTACACTTTGCAGCAGTGCAACTGTTCTTGAATTGTTTCCACACACACACACGCCGCCATGACAACATGATGTCCTGCATACCCTTTAGCTTGCCATGAGGGACATTTGTCAGCTGCCATACAAATGGGAGATTACAAATCTGCAGTGAAAGCTGAAGTCTTTGTCACAAATGAAACACAATTGGACAAATCTAGTTCAGTATGTACTCTGCAGCGCACCACAGTCCCATTCTGTAACGTCCAAGAAGAATCCCAACCAGATGATCAGCACAGGAATCTTAAAAAGGTGTTTGAGGGTCGGGAGGGAACATTTGTTTGCTTGTTGGTCATTAAAGTGATATGGTGGCTGACGCAGAAACAGACACTAAAGCAAACTGTGTTGTGTGTTTGCCTTGGGTTGTATTGTAGCAGTGCATCTGCCACAGTGATGCGGTTGCTATAGCAATGCCATCCACTAACAAGCTGGAATAACGGATTCCAATGAAGAGGAGACAGAATCCATTTAAAAAGGCAGAGTGGACTCGAGTGTTTAGTGTACACAAATTAACAGTTGCAGCGATGCCCCTGTCAACACGTCGCAACTTCTCTACTCCTGTTGGAATTAATTCACAACACTTGAACAGATTTTGTGTTGTTCAGGGGTGAGACAACAAAAAGAAAACAGCCCTGACTCTTTTATATGTGTGTTTATTATTCCACTCATTTTAAGAATAGTTTATCAATAGTCAGCCTGATCCTTTACTGTAACGGACAAACAATGAAAATATAGATTGAAATATTACACACTGCATACGATTGAGTTTTTCGAGGGGTCGAAGTTGAAGGGAAATTGAATAAATTTGACAACGTTGACAGCTCCTAAGTTCGATGGTTGTTTTTTTGTCTATAAACATCAATATATTTATTTACAGTATATCATATTCTTTCTTCTGTCTCATTATTCCAAGCCAGTCTTTCCCAAACTCAGGGTCGTGAGATGAAATGGGTCACAGATCCATTTTTTGGGGGCTGTCAGTTGTTAGAGTAAAATGCATAACAATGCTGTGATATGTGAATTCGTATACTGGACTATTCGGGTCAGCTGTTTACCCCCCCTCTTTCTCTCTCCTCCCGAACCTGGACCTGAACCCGTGTTCGCTCTCTGTGACTGAGGTAACGTTGAGTGTTATCTGTGATTGCTGAGTAATCTTGCTCGCAGCGACTGTGTCCCCCCCGTCTCCGACTCGTGGGCTTGTCCCTAATGGGAATTAGGCAGCAAAAGTGCATTTATTAAGCACGTTTTGACAGTGGACGAGTCAGTAATGTGTGTGTTACGTTTGTGTTAATCTTGTTAGTGTGCATGTGTGTTAGTTTCCATACCGTACAAATACCGTAATTTCATTCATGGTTTGTTATGTTCTTTATTAGTAGTTTATAAATGTTATGTTATGGTAATTCATGACGTATTTCTCTAAGTTTGGGTCTCTTTTGGGTATTCACCTGAAAAAGTTTGTTCTAAGCCAATGCAAGCATTTAAATTCACCTTACTTGATTTGACGTAATTCAGTCTGAGCTGAACAAAGTACAAGTCCACTCACTTCTTCAGCTTCATGTAGTTGTCACTGACGACCGGTCTGCATTCAGCTCTGTGCACCACCATCCCCTCCAGACTGATTTCACCTGCAACAAAGACAGTGACTCAGCCGCTCAATCAGGATTCAGACACATGCACACAGACACACTCGGTTTGTTGGAATAAAAAACATCTCCATTTAGTAAAACTTATTTAAAGAACTTATATGTACTTTTGCCATTGAGAAAAACATCTGATAAATTTTTTAATTTTAAAAAGAAGCTGTTCATAATTACCTTTTTCCAACTCGTAAATATTGGTTTGTTTCAACATCCAAACTGTAATTACGACACAACTCAGATTTTTCTAAAAGCTTGGATGTAGCTGAACTGGATATACAGCTGTATATACTGCTTTAAAAAGAAAACAAATATGGACGCCTCACAGCAGTTGTTGGCCATCGTTCAAGGTAATTAAACATTGGACTGGATTATTGAACATACCTTTATACAAACAATAAATGAGTTGAGTCATAAAAATGGGAATCTCTCCCTTCTTTACCATCTACGAGTGATCAAGGCCCTAGAAAGACGGACAAATTCACAGCATGTTCAGAATAAGGACCCAGCGCTCAATCTAACAGAGCCCGGCAGAGGTGGGACAAGGGTCCAGGAGGACAGCCCGCTCTGCAGCACTCCATGGCCGTTCACCAAAACTGTCATGAAGGGCGGCAGGAGGAACCAGAGCGTCACTCCACATGAAGTAACACTCACAGCAGAGGCTCTCTGCACTAATAGGGAGGGTATAAACGAGCAGGTGAACTGTAGGATTGTGCTCTCGCCAGTGTTTTCACAGTGAGCCTTTATCAAGCACACCGACGGACCCTGTTTATCTAAATCTTAGTCGATCAATTGTTTAGTCAATAATCATTAGTTGCAGCCCAAATACACTGTGTTCATCTTAGCGTCCGTTGCATAGCTAGCTTATCAGGCACAGCCAGCTGAATATAGTACAATACAGCAGTCTTGCAATAAATCCTACATCTGTGAATGTTATCAGTTAGTTTTGGTTGAGAATGGATGGATATTAAAGGTGTTTTTATCTCATATAATGCAATTCAGTGTACCAGCACATCTGACCCAGTGTCAACACAGACAAGATTGTCGTGCATGACAATTAAAATGAAATAATAGCAAGAATATACTTCAAACACATGTGATGTTTCAGGCATAGTTAACGTTTGCTCTCAGTTTAGTCTTAGGTAGTTTAGTTTCATTAGTCAACACCTGTGCATTGGTCTACTCTTAGGGTTTTTAAGTCAACTTCCTCCACGCACTAACTGGTTTGGGGTCATCCTAAATATGACAAACCTGGACAAGAACCACACGCTCAGATTGGACCTTCCATCAATACAATGTTACAAATCCCTCAGTCATTACAACACTAGAGAGGCTTTGTAAAAAGTCTCTGACCGCCTTCGAGCAGCCACAGCCTGAACCTGAGCCGAACCCAACGGAAAATCTGTGCTCAGACTGTAATTTACAGACGCTTCTCCATCCAATCTGACACAGCAGGAGAGGATCTACAAAAAGAAAATTGCCCAGATCCAGGTGTGTACAGCTGGCAGAAGCAGCCTCAAAAATACTTGCAGCTGCAATTGCTGTAAGTGGTGCTTCTACGAAGAGTGGAAGAACACGTACTGCATGTCATCGAGTTTAGTTACTATTTTTAACAAAAGTGCAAACATTTATAATTGGGGCATTAGACTGATAAAATGCAACATGTTATGGTCCAGTCAGCAGTGCTGGAGAGTAACTAAGTACATTTACTCAAGTACTGTACTTAAGTACAATTTTGAGATACTTGTATGTATCGGGTTTTGCTATTTCATGCTACTTTATACTTCTACTCCACCAAAATTCATTGTCAAACATTGTACGTTTTCCTGCTCTACATTTATTTTGCAAATTGTTCCTTTTTAAAAAGATTTTACATAAAAATAAATACATCACAAATATAATGTTATACCTTACTATGGTACTTTTACTCAAGGATCTAAATACTTCTTCCACCACTGCCAGACAAACCATTCACAACTCTGCCACTCCTCTCAAAGTGACATTTTCAGTTATTTCCGATTTACCTTGAACATGGTAAAGCTATTCTTTCATACGGTGCTTTTATTCAACCCACTACCTTTATCCTAAACCATGTGACGCCTCTTCTGCTCCTCTCCAATCAGCATTTGGAGCCGCGTTTGTTTGTTTTTTGTTTTTTTCTTTGCAAATTTTGAATCGACTGTCCAGAAAATGGTGGGGTCCAGTTGGTGAGCGTGGGCGTTATATTGGCAGCAGCTCGGTCTATTGTGCATTGTTGTATGACTTGGCATCGACAAAGCCAGCAGAGAGAGAGGAACTCAAAGGGCAAACAGAGAGAGGAAGTCTACAGGGAGGTGTGGGGGTCAACAAACAGGTGGCGGCATTGATAACGAACAGACTGACAGGCCCAGATGACCTGTGGAGGAAGAAGAGAGGCTGTCAAACGTATTTCATCGTTTTCTTACAGTTTTCATAAACAGCTGAGGATCCTCACGTGTAAAATCCTTTAAAATAATAATAATAATAATAGCTTGCATTTATATAGCGCCTTTCAGGAGACCCCAGGACATTTTACACAAGGAGGGCAGACAAAACAAAAGACGAACAAAACGAAAGTACCAATGATTGCCAGGGATGACGGGATGAATTAATTGAATTCAAAGTAAAAAATTTTATCAGAGTTGCTAAATCCTCGAGGGATATATGACAATTCCCTCCTTTGTCCTCACGCTTCCCCCACTAACGTCGTTTTTGTCTTAATCCCTCCCACCTAAAACGCGGGGGTGAAATGCATAGAAAAGAAACGGCGAAAAGACGTCTCTCCCTCTCAAGCGTCATCTGAAGTGACGTCAGTTTGTGATGATGGCGACACGGCAGGATCACCTGTCAGTGATTTATTAAAAAACATTCAAATACTTTGCATGCACAAAGCACAACAAACCTCTTTTTAGACTGTCGACAGATCAAACCACAGTTAAATTTAAGGGTACGTCACTGCTCAGACACTGGATGCAGCAAAGTATTTTTCTATCCATTAATTATTTATGCCTCCATTTATTGAAGTCGTGCTTGTAAAGTCACTATTTAACAATTTATGATTGGAATGCCAGAAATGTGGAGAAATAATTTAGTGGTAGTTTAGTTGTATTTGATTAAAAAAAATGCTATTATTAATTTATTTATACTGACATTGACAATTATAAATGTAATTATTGTAGTTTTATGGTTTTCATTGTAGTCTTTTGTTAATCAGGTCCACAGTTAACATATCCGCTAATTCTAACAGGCACATAGGAAGACTAAATTTAGAAGTTGGGAACAGTAAAACACCCGAGTTGTTTTGCTCTTTGTCAGTCCTTGCTGGTATGAAAATGCAGTATTGCAGTGATGTGATTTCACAGCAGTCCAAATCAACAGCGCCATCCAACAGGTTTCAAATAAAGATGTGTGGTGACCTCTGTGCCAGACGCTGCTGTATTGTCTCGCTCAAGCCTCCTCTGGGAAGCCGCAGGGCATTGTTCAGATTGGGTGCAAACATTCCTAAAATGCATCACCAACTTGCTGTGTGTGAGTGTGATAAATACATTTTTGGAAACCCACCTAGATGTGTGCTCAAATTCAAACAATAATGCTAATGCTCGGGCTTGCTGAATGGTTCTTTGTGTATTTCGTTTGTTTTGGCATAACTATAATTTTATTTTCGTCTCGTTTATACATTTATGTCTGTAAAGCCCTTTAATGTCAACAAATACCATAAAAATACCAAAACCAAAATGTGTTAGTCCATCTCACAATACCTTTCACTGTGGACCTGCTTTCTGAAGACTTACATTTGTAAAAACAGGCCACTAATATATAGTTTCATTTCTTACACAGTTATTTGCTAAAACAGCTGGGCACTGTAGTTTTTACGCTGACATTTCTCAAACAGAACAATATGCATTTGTTGGGGACTATGTGGATTGATTCACGTTTGGTGCGCTAATGACAACTGCTTTGCCCATGTTGATTGTAATAAATGAACATATCAGCTAGTGCGACAGTGTGGCCTTGATGTGTTTTTAATCGTTTTTGGACAACAATGGAGCTCCGTGGTACAGAGGAACTAAAATCTACAGCATCAGGCTGTGGCCACAGAGAAAATACTTGACAGTAGGATTGATTCATTGTTGCTGTTTATTTCATGGGATTGGTTGGCAGCAAGAGAATGTCACCAGACCTATCTTAAATAAAAAAATGCCTTGATGTATTCAGTGTTAACCACAGCTGAACAAATACAGGTACAAATGCCACAGTCACCATAGTAACGATCACATGCCACCTGACATCACGTGTCAAGCAAGAGTCCGTGGTTAACTTTGAGGCAACAAATGCTTTCAGTGTGTGTCACAGATCTCACTAATGTTCATCTTTGCCTTTTCCACAAATGGATGCAATTATGTGCAATTATTGGCTGGTGAGTGCCAGAGCACTTGCCAACAACACGTCTAAAAACACACCCACACACAAGAAACATGTGTGCACGCATGCACACGACTACTGACACACACCAACATTCCTGTTGCGCAGTAGTCATGGTCAAACACCCGGTTTGATTTTACCAAGGCCATAAAGAAATGAAGACTTTCCCTCCACTCGTGTCTTCCTGTTTCCTCTCCAGGATCCATGACACTGTGTGAAGGAGAACAATGCCTTTCTAGACATGGAAAGATCACACATACTGTAGATGGAGAGAGAGAGGACCAGCATGAGGATGTGATCTGACCATAGCATGTGTAGCTCTAGGCCTCTGGTGTGTGGGAGGAACACTTGAAATAAATAGACTGCATGTTAGCTTCACTATAAAACTCTTAAGTGCTAAATCAGTGTTATGGTCCACACCTTCAGCAGGCGCTCCAGTCTCCTAATTCTCCTACGCACCTGTTAATCAGCGCTGCAAAAAGACTTTATTACTATATCTGATGAGGAAAAGCTGAGGCTGAGATTTAACTTCACATTACAAAAATCACAACTGCTCCGATGCAGCCACATGGTGGATTTACGTTCTAACGAGCAACTGGCTCCCGCTGTCATTTATAAATATCTATGATACCTCAGACACATGAAAAACCACTCACACCAATGCATTCATTCTTGAGTTGTTGTTGGTGATAAGAGAATTTGTCACATTCACCAGTTTTCTCTTATCCAGAATTATTTCTTACAAAACTTACTAAATTAACGAGTGGTTGTGACACGTTGTACAAGTCATGTAGAGACAAGTCTCCACAGGGTGATTTAAAGGAACGGTTCAAAGAGCTAAACTTTTTCTATGCACACAAAAGGTCTATTTCTTTCAAATATTGTTCACAAAATTGTCTAAATTCGTGTCAGAAAACCAGTCAGTATCTGGTGTGACCACCATTTGCCTCACGCAGTGCAACACATCTCCTTCACATAGAGTTGATCAGGTTGTTGATTGTGGCCTGTGGAATGTTGGTCCACTCCTCTTCAATGG